>CAEFZX010009476.1:0-16902 GCA_903066825.1 Alfaro cultratus | reverse complement strand
AGTCAGGATGCAGCGGCTCAGTCAGAAGAGCAGTGAAATACACCTGAGTCACTATTTGTCCTGCTGTACTTTGTATTTTTTTTTTCATAATCATTTTTCATTTTCTTCCGTTCTAATCCAATGACTTGGGACGAGGTGGGGCGGTGCTGATCTCCACAATATGAAAACAAAAAAAAAAACAACAACAACATTTATGCAGTACTTTCATTTGTTAAACAAATGCTTGGGCCTGTAAAAAGGTTCTGTTCTTTGGTTTCAATGTATTATGGAGTATTTCATTGTATAATAAATGTAAAAAAAATAAAGGTTTTTACTTCACGGATTTCGCCTATCACGGGTTATTTTTGGAACGTAACCCCCGCGAAAAACGAGGGTTCACTGTATACAGAAAAGATGCCCTCATCACAGCGCCAGTGTGTGTCGAATAAACATAGCAATACAATGTTTGGAATTCACAAAGATTTAGTCTATGTCAGAACATAGTGACTGTCCAAAGCTCATGGTAGAAAATGTTTATCATTGTTAAAAAAAGAAATCACATTGATGTTCTTTTATTCACAGCTTCTTCCTGGACAGCGACTGGAGGAGAAATGCGAGCTAGAGTTTAGATCGGACCTAAAAACTCTAAGCCGACCCAGACCGAGTCCATGGACATTGTGTCTGAGTTCGACCCAACTCTAACTAACTCTAATTAGAGGCTCCAGGCTGAATTAAGCGACACATATTATTTTAATTAAGGTTTTACTGATTTTGTTTTCAGACCACCGTTTGGGTAAGTAGGGTTACTTCTCCCGTTTTCAGCTTTAACATCTTCTAGCTACTTCTGCACCAAGTATGATCAAAAGTGTAAATTGTAATCCGTCAAAGTGGAGATGGGCTTGAAATTTTTCCGTTGTATTTTTTTTTTTTTAAACTGGCAACTACAGAAAATATTCTGTTAATAAGACCCCTGAGTTGTAAACATAACAGCAGCAACTGTAATTTATTGTATGTATAAAATTCTCTCTGTTTAAAATATAGTGTAAAATATTCAAATGTTAGAGGTCACTACAATGTCCTCAATTAATTAGATACACAGCTGAGCCATGTGAGTAACTTGTCCTCTGCATCTGTAAAATGTCCGGTGTGAGACACTTCCTCGTCTGTGAAGCTCAAATGTTTATGTGAACTCTGCCTGAAACTTTCAATTAGCCCAACTGCTTTGAGAGGGTTCCAACAGCCGCTCAGGTTTTCATGGCTGAAATAAAAACAGTGATTCTCACCAATAAAACCGTACCTGAGCTCTCTGTCACACTTTAAAACTTATCCACAGTCATTTTAAAGTCCACAGGAAGGAAACTGAATTTACTTTTAAAGGAATTTCCACGTTGAGTCACTGATTTGATTTGGTCTACAAATCAAATCAAAGGAGTGAGAAAATGAAACAGCTGCAGCTGATACTGAGACTCACTGTTCTAGTCATAAACCTGAGATCATTTCACAGTGAAACTGATATTCAACAATGAAAAACCAAACAAACACAATGTTTAAATTTCTGGCAATAAAATTAAGTCCACCTAGGCCTGTCACAATAACAAAGTTTACTGGACGGTAAATTGTGCCAGTAATTATTGCAATAAACAATAATATTGTTGTTTTGACAACATTTTCAAGTAAAATATTGACAATGGACTTATAATGAGCGTTTACCCCCTCAAAAAGGAATAAAGTTTAATTTTGTAAAGAACACTTAACACTGGGACTGGAATATATTTTAAATATCCAAAATAAGATGCACCAATTAAAAACAATTAATAAAATAAAAATAAAAGTCACACAAAACCGGAATTCTAAATAAAATGGATTGTGATGTCTGTAAACAAAATTGATCTTCAAAAGAATATATATCATAAGAATGGAAATTATCAAGCTCATTTTAATTTGTCATGTGATTAATTGCTTATTGTAACAGGCTTCATTACACCCACTGTTCGTGTTGTTGAGCTGTGCAATTAAAATGAGAGGTTAGATAAAAGCTAGTCGGTTTGGTCAGATTCGCTTACCAAGAATTTCATCAAAGATTTTGTAGAGTCCAGGAACGTAGGTGATTTCCCTCTGGTTTATTCCGACATCTTCATCAAACACCCACATTTGCTGAAAAAGTTCAAAGGTTAGATGAATAAAAAAAACAAAACAGAAAACATCCAACTCAAAGAGTCAACTGTGTTCATATGCAGCGACTGCAGAAAGAAACTGTTTAAGGTGAATTGACACAATTTCTCATAACCAGGTTTTACTACCTAAAACTGACAAATGAACCTGAGACATAAGACTCTGTGTTGAGAAACTTTGTTAAATAGCCAACCATCACAGAACCTTTTACATTGTTTGCTATTTTTTATAAGCCACCATGATACAGTAGATTGCTTTTCAAAAAACTGCTTTAATAGACATTACATGAATTTTCCCTCTTGAAAAGTCAGACATATTCTGAAATGAAACACATGGTGTGTGATTGTGTTTGTGTGTGGGGGGTTGGGAGCTAGTTTGGGAATTTGTAACTCTGAGGGAAAAATAGGACCGGAGAAGAATAGCTTGCTGCTAGCCTTTTTGTTGTTTTGATCTTAATTTTCTGAGGGCCTTGACTGGTTCAGAGGCGGTGACAGCATCACTCTGACAGCCAGTGAAAAAGCAGAGCATCAGCAGCTCACCTGTGTGACGGGCTCCAGGGAGCCGACGTATGTGTCAGGACGCAGGAGGATGTGCTCCAGAGGAGTCTTCTTCTGGTACACTCGCTCCACAGACAGCTTGGAGCCTGCCTTCTCTTTCTTCCCTCCATCAATCTTTCCAATGTCTCCTCTGCCATTAGCAGCCTCCTGTTTAAGACATTATCAGAACACAGAGGATTTAAATACTGTAAATATTTCTAAACCAGACGAACAAACTAGAATAAAGGTAGAAATTGACTTTGATAACTATCAACTGTAAGGAGTCTATATGGCAGACTCCTTCTGTATGGAGTCTGTCTGTTCTCTCTGGACATACCAGGGTCTTCCCCTGGTGCTCCTGCTTTCTCCCGCTCCCAAAGTCCAAAATAAAAAAAGAAGAAAAAAAAAGCATCTGAGATTATTTCTGTCTGCCCAGTTAACAGCCAGGAGGAGATTTAAAGAGGAGCAGCAGGAGCAGAAGAGCTGGAGTCATCCAGGACATGCTGCTGTGGAATACTGTCTTTGATTCCTGGATGTGGAGCTGTTAGCATGTCATAAAGGTAATGAGACGGTCAGCAACAGTCTTCAGTCAAAGGCCTCTTCTGATTGGTAGCAAAACTTACTGCTACTGGAGATCTTTCCTGCCCACAGCATCACCATCTACAATCATTCTTTCAAGATACTTGAATGATATCAGAGTTACGACAATATTTAATTTCCTGAACTGAATATGGCCTTAAGCAGTGACTGTGTGTGTATCTGTGTTACCGTTTGGTGGACTGGCTTCCTGTCCATGGTGTCCCCCACCTCTCGGCCAAAGAGCGCTGGAGAAAGCCACTAGCCACGTTCTGCGACGCTTCACAGCTAAGCAGGTATAGACAATGGATTGATGGGTTTTTTTTTCTTTTTCTTTCAAGCATCACTCTCTAGATTGTGATAAATGGTCTGCAAAATATGATTTTTCTTCATAACAAACAGGCCGTTTTTGGGTATGAAAAAGAGAATAAAATAACCTAATAGTGATTTCCCAGATGTAGATCTGCTACATGAGGCTTCAAGTATTGCAGAGATTAAAAGCAACAGCATCAATTTAAACACTGATTAAATGCAAAGATTATAGCACATATGGTGTTTCACTATTGACAATTAAATTGTAATAAATCAACAACAATTCATCGTTCAGCTGAAGACACTGAAGGTAGGATCTAATTCAGCACTGGGGTAAAACGCAGCTTCACTACCATTAGGAAATCGTTATTATTTTTGGGTTTGTTTGAGATTAAAATCTAAAACACCTGAACTGACCAGAACTGGTCTTTTCTCTTTTCTTTTTTTAAACAGCTTTGTGATTTGGGAAACATTATCTTCAGGAGTTAGAAAGAAGAAAATGTTCCATTTCAATGACTGTATTGGCAAAACCACCTGGTACAGAGTTCAGCTTGTAACATGCAGAAACTTTGAGTGTTCAAATATTGGATGGTATTATTCTGATTGTTTTAAAGCATTTAAAATAACATTTCTCTAGACTTAAAACAAATATGTTTTCAATTTCAGAAAAAAAAAGTATCTTAGGATTTATGTCCTAATTGTAGACCAATCCAGGACTTGGATATAAGTTTTTAATAAAAATACAAACAAATACATAAAATTACAGTTGTCATGCCAGATCCCATTTAAGGTGGGTAACTTGGTAACAGTAGTCCTGGACCCCACCCACCCATCCATCATCTATACCCGCTGATCCCCACTAAAGTGCTTGGACAAAAGGCAGGGGGCACCCTGGACAGGTCTCTAGTCCATCACAGGGCAAACAACGATACAGACACACACACACACACACACACCTAAGAACAATTTAGAGACACCAATTAATCTCAGTCAGGAAGCAGGAGTACCCCGAGAGAACCCATCCATGCACAAGGAGAATGTGAAAACTCCATGCAGAAAGACCCCAAACCCACAACCCTCTCACTGCCTTAAAATCCCTTTTTTTCCCTTTACAGTAAAGATTTCCGTAAATGTTTTTAAAAATATTTTGGGTTCCAAAAATATCAAGGCTTTCACTGATGATAGGCTGAGTGTATTTGTTAGGCCACTGGGTTGAGCCAGTTTTGGTACCCTATCCACTATGTGAAAATTATTCTACTAACACAAATTATAATACATTAATAGGTAGTTCTATACATGAATAGAGGGATGGTAGGTTTAATACTTTCCTTGAGGAGTAGCTCAATGTTGTTCCCCAAATACTTACTATAAATTCATAATTTTGAAATAGTTGGGTATTGTTTACTTTCATAGAAATGCCAAAATATGAATACAGTTCACCTGATATGGGCCTATGAGTTTCAAATAGAGTACAAAGCAAAACATGCGTTCATTAAAGCAAAAATAAACACATTTTTTAAAAAATGGAAAAAATACCAATGCTACCGCCTGTTGGTCCTCTCTAAAGTCCGGCCCAGTTTAGGATTTTCAGACAAAACCTCATCTAAAGTGGCCTTAATGCCAAAAACTACTGCTTTTCTTAGTGTTTTCGAAACGAGTAAAAGTATTAAAAAAGGCAAACTATGTCAGAAAGAATCTGACATCAGTTTAGAATGGTTTAGATTTTGAACTGATGCGAACAAAAACAATATTCCAGAAATCCCAAAAGGCAGTGAAAAAGCTTTTTATACCGGTGGTGAATCGGAACCTAACTTCAGCTTCATGTGTTCTCCTCACTGTCTCTACTACACTGGGGTTACATTTGTAGTTAGCTCGGCAAAAAAACAAAAACAACAACAAAAAACACGGTATTGAATATTTGTGGGCTCCGGCCTGTGGGGTCCACAGGACCTTTAAAGGGACACAGAAGCGGCGCAGGGGCCAGTGGGAGAAGCCCTCGGACTGCCAGGGACATTTAAACGCAATTTTCAGATCAGACTGAGCCAACGTTAGGTTATAGTAAAACTTTTAAAGGTAAAAACACAAAACAGAAAAATATTCTAAGTTTCTACGTAGGTCTAATCCTGAACTAACTTACCATCCAAGCCAGCCCCCCGTTTCCTGCGGCGCCGTTGGACATCTTCCTTTGTGATCCTTAATTTGTTTATGATGCAGCTCGCAAAATATCTTCAGCTCCAGTCAAATTAAAAGCCCGTCAACTTTGCAAGGGTATTACATGCTAAAAGATACAAAAACTTGTGTATCATCCATACTCTTCTTCTGCAGCTTGAAACCCAAAGCTGGGGATGAATCAAAACAAGCAAAGAAGCGCAGCTTATCGCAGCTATTGTTAAAATCGACCAGCGGTGGTACCGTAGGCCTAAACTTTCAACAAAGATGCTAACCGGGCTCAAGGCTCAATAATAAATACTGTACAAAACAAACGACTTAAATAGGTGTCAAATTTCACAAACACGCGATGAGTAATAAAATATTACATTCACAAAAAGCCTCTGGAAAACAGTTCATTAAATATTTGTTTCATTTAATAATAAAAACGCATTTTAGCTAACAGAAGCGCCCGATGTCCGGCTCCGCCATCTGCAACACAGACGGCAAATCGTCTTGCAGGGAAACTAACCAATCAGATGCTCGAATTTCAAAAGCACCGGTATTTTGGCCAATAGGAACTCTTTGCTTAAGTTAACCGATGCTCTTTTCTCAACGCAAGATGGCGGCAAAAAGCCGAGCTTATGATATACAGTATTTCTTCGACTTCAACGGACTTCTGACTTTGGAGAAGTAAAACAGTTTGAAGGAATACAGTGATGTTAAATTTTACATCGGCACTGACAACCTTAAATCTATCTTTATTTTATAGCAATATGTCTTTCTCCTCGTACCTACATAGAGCAATTAGAACACTGCCTACATGAAGTGATGTAAATAATTAAAAAACACTGCAAATAAGACTTTTATTACTAACAGGAAATATCAGAGCTGTGATGGGCTTGCCCTTGAATCTCAAATTGTAAATGCATTTTAACATTGAAAGCAAATATTCCAAAACTGTATGGCTTCTGGTTACATTTGTACCTTGTTTATGAGTTAATGCCCCAAACCAAATAATTGATTTCATTCATTCATCCATCAGATCACACACTTGCTTAAATATTGCACTATTCCATTGGACAATGTTAACTATATACAGATTCTTTTTGTTCCAAACTAGACATGGACAATTAAAAGGGAGAAAAAAGGGTCACATTTAAAGTAAAAACAAAGATTATGCATCTTGTAGTTGGATGACGACTTCAAATGAAGCCTCTTGTTCGTTCAAGCCCTGTCTGAATAGCTGAGAGTGCTGCCATGAGGTGTCCCCGTCTCCCCCACTGAGTTCTGCTGCAACAATCAGCTCTGAAGATCCAGACAGGCTGGAGAACGACTGGAGCCTTCCATCTGAGGGATCAAAAACAGTAGGTAAAGGTTAGACAAAAAACTAAATGGATAATAAAATATCTTTGTTCCCCTTAAAGAATAGCACATAGATATACCGCCAGAAAACTCGGTTGTCATCTGTCCCGACTGCAAGCTCCAGCAGACTTTCCCAGACTGGAAGGTTTTGCTGTTGGCCATGACGGAGACAGAATGGATCTTCAACCCAGCTGAAGCAAAGTCAAACTTCCAGCTGATTCTTCCAACAGTAGAGCCTTCTGTCCGTGCGATGTAAACCTAAAGAAAGAAAGTCAATCAACCACAATTACAGCCACAAACTGTATACTGGATGTTTAGAACTTAAGGCTTGAAGAGGAGTGCTAATAAGTTTACCAGCAATTGTGTTCAGAATCTAAATATATGTGTACTTACTTTCATCTTATTTTTCTTTGTTATTAAGTTTTCAAATAAGTAAAAATCCAAAGTCTTGCATTAAAAATCAAAGGAGATCTTTACCCACATTAACCACTGGTAGCATACTAAAAATATTTATTTCATTTTAGGAGTCTGAAATTGAGACAATAATGAATACAATAAAATTGTTTGTTGCAATTATTTAAACCACATCTTTAAAGACTAAACATTTACTAAACAGTAAGAATAAACTCAATTTTTTTTATCTTTTTTTTGCTAAGTCAAGAATAATAAACACACCATTTTCCAATCATTCTCCACTTTCCTGAAGACGGACTCCTTTGTCCACACACACTGATCCCAGTTTGGGATTATTTCAGAGGAGCTGGACACCCGACAGTACTGGTCCTTTGGGGCACTGTAGCGCACGTGAAGCAACCTGGCCTTCTTTTCTTCATCAGTCGGCGTGAACACAAAAGCTTCAGTCTGAAATAAACACAAGCATGGTTAAATAAAAAAATAGACACCCTCTTTTGCCCATGTGTGAGGATTGACCAATGGTTCCAGATGGTGTGAGGATCTGAAATCTGCAAAAACGCACATCATTTTGTAACATTTCTGTTTATTACAGTTATTTTCAACAACTTTCTAAACGACGCACTACAGCTGATATGAGTTACTGCAATATTTAATCTTCCTTTGGGCTCAATGCACTATTTATTCATTTGAATTCTGTCTCATAGTAATCACTCATCGTAATTTAGGACTCGATGCGAACAGTTGGGGGAGCTCAATGGGAGCAGTAGCTGTAATGAAATTGGAAAAATGTAGGTTCCAGCTTCCACCTCTACCACATGGCGATGTGGCCCTTGGTAAGGCACTATAACCGAACGTTGCCTTCCAATCTGTGTATGAATGTGGTTCTAAGGTAAACTGCTATGTGGGACTAGAAAATCTCTAAATTAATTCAGAATATTTAGCAAACTGCAACAATAAAAACTGATGGAGTAAAGGTGGTCTGTAAGCTCTTGCCCCAGCCTGCAGAAAGAATCTGCTTTGATCTAACCCACTCATCTTGTTCAAGTGCATCGGCCTCATCTCAGTGATTTACTCTACTTGTGTGGATACCTTTTTATCAGCTGCTCTGGTTTCCCCGCGCGCTATTCTCCAGGCCAAAGACCCAGAGATGCGGCCTCCCAGTTCTCCCCGTTTGGATGTCTTTGGCGAAATGAACTCCACTAGCTCAACAAGCAGCCTCTCTGTCAGTTCCCTCTTCCTGTCTGGACTCAGGGACTGCTGTCTCTTCATTGTTAGAGAACAAATACAAGGTTTTACGTTTTTACCATTGCCACCACATCGATTCATTCTGAAAAGCAGATTAGAACTCACAGCAGCATTGAGGCTATTTATGGTGTGTAGCAGCCAAGCCTCCTGCACCCTGGTTCTCCTTGACAAAACCTCTGCATGTTTGCAGGAATATCTCCATGTCACATCAACCACCTGAAGAAATAAAAAACACACAAAACGTGAGCGTGCTCTGTTTTAACCATTAAAATCTCAATAAATTTATGAAGTGAAATTAATTTAATCTCCACCTTAGAACTAATGCTGAACCATAAAACATTGAATAATCCGCAATAAGAAAAAAACAACAAATTGGACCATGAACAGCTGACAAGACGATCAACTTAAATACCCTGAAATACTTGAAACTATTTGTCACATAACCAAACATGTCTGTGGTTTTGTAAAAAGCAGATTCCCATGTGTAATTACTGTAATTTAAAACGGTACCATGGTGGTTTGAATATCAGCGATCCCTGATGCAAATGGAACCGGGCTGAGATAGAGATGCACTGGAAAATCAGCTAAAGACTAGAGTCAGACGGTTTCTAGCTGGCTCACCCCTGATTGGTCACCAGTCAGACAGAAACTGAAAAGCATAACTCAGAGAAACTGTGTGGAAGTCATGTTTTAGCTTTTTTCATGCTCCTGTTCAGGAAACCCAACCATACCAAACACACTGATTGATGAAGAGATATGCTGAAGAAAGTTTAAATTTTAACTCTGCAACCATTTTGTTTTTAAATAATAGTAAAATCCAGTTTTACTGCTGTCATTAACTATACTTCTAATTGTAACAAGGCGGCCTTTTGCAGCTGGATTTTACAGTGAGGATGAAAAGCTGAGGCAGAGTCAGGTGGAAACAGCAGTGGTTTATTCTTCACACAGCATCAATAATAATTTCACAGGTGAAACTGAAGCCTTAAATAGTCCCAGCTGTGACGGACCAAATCACCTTTAATTCACAGGGGGATCTCAATTCACCAATCTCCACCTATTTAAATAAAATACCTTTTACCGAATACAAACATTTCCACTTACTTTTTATAAATATTTTATGTTTCATCATTACAACATAATGAAACACCACAAAACCCATAAACAATTAACAATTCCCCCCTGCCTCCACTTTTCAGTGGCCTCTCCCGGAACCTATAAATGGTGTCTGGACCCCAGGGAGGCATTGGTCCAAACACCCTGGAGAGGACACAGAAAAGACAGGTGAGTCACTTCATATTAGCACTCCACACTTTACAGATTATGCACAAACATTTGCTCAGTTTTACCCACCAGTAGCTCCATGCTCTGAGTAACAATTATCCTCCCTTCACAGGCAACCAGCTCATGTCTCAATGAGGAGCAGCTGTGCAGAGCCCAGAACAAAAGGCTACATGCTAACCACTAAAAATACTCAAATACAGTTAAAACTTCTTGTGTGCAAATTATTTATGTGCAAATCTATGCTTAAAGTGCAGTGCTGAAAAAAGTGCTTTTAAAGTGTTATACAGTGACTTAAGTAAAAATAGTCCCAGTAATGAAGATCTCTTCATTACACTAATATTATTGACCACACAATGGGGAAGCTAGGATTGTTTTCCATTTTCTTCTAAGATGTACTTTTAATTTACTTCTTCAAAGATTAATTCATACTTAAATAATATCTATATTGGCTTTACAAACACCAGATATCAGAACTTGAGCTTGTGATCAGTGAATCTCTAATAATTTGGGATGCACCGACTGCAGTTTTCTGGCCAATCACTGATCTTTAATAGGCAGTCTGACCTGCCTATTCCCATTCTGTCTGACATGTTTTTTGTCTGAAAAGTCACTAATATAACATCACAAAGTTGGCATCAGTGTGGTGATTATTAACAGACATGAGCTAGTGTCTGTCAGGGCCCTCTCTCAGGGCAGAGCAGAAGGGGACAGTGGCTGATTTCCAGACCTTTGTGGACATGGATAAGATCAGTGGATAAGATTGGTTTCTTATGTTAGTATTACCTGATTGCAAATCTCCTGAAGTTATCAAAGAACCTTAGAAATCATACACACAAAAATGTACCTTGTTTGGAATTGCAAGACAGATCAACACTAGTAAAATATTCACACGTTCTTATTTTCCTGAAAGTATCCCCCATCCATCTAGAGTTCATATCAAGCTTAAAAAAATCCAACCTGCCCAAGTCAGAGTCCTTATACACTGTGGCCAAGCCTGATCCAACCTAACTGATCAACATTCATTATAGGCCTGAGCCTGAAGTAAACTCAACACATTATTTTAATTAAGATTTTACTCTTTTTGTTTTCAATCCACCAAGCAAGCAGTGTAACTTTTACCGGGTTCAGCTTTTATTGAACATCCTCTAGTTCCACCTTGTCACTTGTTGTAACCGATAATACAACAAGTGACTGGGTTGTGTGGTTGAAAGGATTCCATCTCTGCAGCTGCTTGAAGGAAACATGGCGGAGGCACATGCAGACAGTCTGATTAACTTCTGCACCCTACTTACTTTCTTAATTTCCTCAACTGATTAAACCATCTACTCCTATAGTATAATAAGCAGATTAACACATCTTTACATTGTGCATTCCAGTTTGGCTTTCTCTGCGCTGTACGTATTGCAGGCTTATTAAATGAGCCACAGAAGCCAGAGCCCACCCTGACCATCAAGCAAATAATTCTGGCCTGAGCTCTGGCCAAATATCTAAACTCTACATCCACTATAAAGGTTTGGGTTTGCTTAGGCAACAGGTCCTGGAGAGGAAACTCAAACATTGCCATACTTAGCAACACTTTCCAACTCATCTTCAAGCATTTCCAGACCAAAAAGGATGCAGCAAATGCACCTCAACAGAAAGCTTTCAATATGGACTTTTACACTACTTTTTAAAGCAGACATCAACAAATAGAAAATAATTTTACCCTTTTTGTTTGTGTTTCTCCTTTTAATAACAGCTTGTTAGCTTTGGAGCTGACAACAGAAGGTGGGGCTCATGTCTTGGCAGCTAGCCTGATCAGTACTGATAGTGGCAGAAGCTGCTGACTATGCACTGCTCTGACCTGGTCCTTGGAGAAAGCCAGGATGTAAGCCAGTTTCTTTCCCCAGCCGATCTCGTACAGCAGCGGTTTATCGCAGACGTTCTCACATGAGTCGCAGTGCAGCCAGCGATGCTGAGATACTGAGTAAATCTCTGTCCACACGTGGTCTGCAACAAGACAAATGCTGCTTTATATTCATTATGGTAAGAAGGATCAAGCTTTGGTTCCAGACCAAAAGGAACAAATTGCAGGAAGCTATAATATACAGGGATATAACAACTTATGAGTCATGAAGTCCAGAGAACAGTCAAACTGAAACTGAAAGTTCTGCACAGTAAAAAAAAAGTTTTCTGGTAGGAATGCAGTGAAAACAATGAGAAAAGGTGACACACAACAGAATACTAAATGAGAGGTTACTGATGAAATGTATGATTTATGGAACATGGACATACCTGTACTGTCCCAGATGTACCTGGCCTCAAGGCCCATGGCTCTGCAGCACAAAGCAAAACAGTTGGCCCACTCTCCACAGCGCCCCCTCCTGGTTTCTAAAAGCTTTTCAGGGTGATTATACCTAATGTTGACAGTAAGAGACAAAAACCCAAACATGCTCATTAAAAATGGAATCAACTTGTTAACAGAAAAAGTTGTACTGTTGATTCAAAGAATTATTAATATGATCTACAGTGTTAAAAACAGCAATAATTAAAAAAATTGCTATTAATAAATTGTGCATCTCTGACTACTAATTTACACAGCTATATCATATCTCAAACTAAATTCTAGTTTCAATGCCAGTCCTTACCACAGAACTTGCATTAAAAATGTCTGTCTCTCTCTCTGTCAAACACACACACACACACACACACACACACACACACACACCTAGGGAATCTGGTAGAAAGCTGGCAGCTCTGACAGTAGTGGTTCTCCACTCGCTGAGCTCCCCAGCGTAGTTCCTCTGCCGTGGGCCCGAGGGCCGGACCGTGTTTGGTGAGGCCCCCACACTGGCTGCAGGGCAAGCTGTCCACCCAGGAGAAGAAGTCGTGCCTGAACCACTGGAGCAGCTCCAGCACCAAGCAGTCTTCTATTCCCAGCTTACATTCTACACACAAGGACAGCAAAATGACTTTCCTCTGATTCTCTAGTTTGAGAGGTGAGCAGGGTAGGTGTGACAGAGTGGGGTGGGTGTGGTTGCTGAGGGGTGATCTCACCTGGGTCAGCCTCCTTCAGCTCCTTCAGCTTGTGTTGAGCAGAGGAGGACAGCTCATGGTGAGGGATGATGCTTCTGGCTTTCAGCTGCAGCTCTGGGTTTTCATACTGCATCACATGTTGAAAGTTGGACTGAAGAGTCACAAAGAAACTCATACTGCTCTCCTGAAAGATAAAAAAAAAAAAATCTGAGTTTAAAAAAAAGAATAAAAAATCCAAGTCAGAGGTTGGTGTCCAAGTGAATGCACTCTCAGCCATTTTCCATATAACTGAATGGAATCATTTATTGTTCCAACCATTTGTAAACTCAAGATTCTATAAAGCTTGGCTTAAAAGGCACTGTATGAGCTCCCAGGCCCTCTGATGTACAGTCACTCCTCACACTGGTGGTATTTTTAGACATTTTACTCATTTCTACAGTAAATTGATGAATAAACTTTCCAACATCTTTGATCAGCAAACTGATCAAATGTTTGAGTGAAGTCAATACTGGTTTTCATAACTAGTAATTCTGCCTGAAATACTAGACATCCACTTCTGAACTAAACCTGACTGGTGATGATGACCTATGCATATCTTCTTAGTGTTTGGATCCAGCGCCGTTAGTGAACACATCTGGTTCTCCATCTGAATTTGGAGAGCCGACTACAGACTCGGACTGAGATGGACAACCCAACCACAGGTCCAGGATCTCAATGTCCTGATCTCTGAGCCTCTTGATTATCAGTTTTGCTGTGTGAAACGGCGCTTCATCCTGTTGGAAAATCCTGATTCTCAGCAGGTTGATCCTGGATTGCTGAAAGAAGTGTTCAAGTCGCAATCAGTCATAGCAGACCACCAACATTAATAAGCAATTAATATATGTACTAACGGTGCTGTAAAGCATACATGGTACTTTAACGGATTGCAACATAGTGCCATAATGCTAATTTCTTTGTATTCATTTTAAGTTGCCATTTTTTTAAAACCATAAATATTTTAAGACGCCATCACAAATTAGAGTCCAAAACTAAATTTACTTATTTGAGATCATGGTTTGGAATGACTGTCAATGTTGTTTAAAAATATTATTTCTATCTTAACAAATTAGTGTTTAGGTGCATCATGCCCTTTAAACATTATGAATTTATGAAAACCTCTAAAGTCCTAGGGTTTTTTAGCAAAGTCAACAGCAGTCAGATCAGATAAACTCTGGAGGTGATGAACTACATGAACTAGTTAGACAGTTTAATCAACTACATAGTATTTCAAAGAGACAACGTACTGTAGCTCCAGCAGCTCAAACCTGTATTCTCCACCACAGTAATGAGTTGGTCATTCACAGCCATGAATTCTGTAATCTTCTCGTCTTACTGCAGTTTCTTAGAAACATATGGAGTTAATAGTGCCTTACTTCCCCTTACTTTTAGAGTTAACTGGATGAACTCGTATTTGAGCAGTTGTCATCGTTATCACTACTGCCTGTGGAAATGCCAAACTAGCAGAGATTCCAAGCTATGCATGAACTGCTTTCATTTCAGGTTTTAGAATATACATTTCAATCCATGTAATTACAAATCATTTAGTTAGTGTAGCCTCAGTCAGAACTTTCAAACTCATCTCTCCTCCTGACTGCAATTTACAAACCACACAGTCTCAAACTGGAGACTCAGCTTCGTACCACCAGGCCAGATGGAACAATGGCCGTTTTCATGACTGGCTAAGACATACAGTGGACAGGGCTAAAGGACCCAAAGTAAAAGTTAATAAAAAGTTGAGCAGTGTTGATTTACTGCTGCTTCTTCTCTCTCAGTGAGCAGGAAGAAGGCAGCGGTAGCTCGGAGCTTTGAGTTTACCTGCTGTTCACGGTGTTGCTCTGGCCCCAGGACAGAGCAGTGCAGTGTACCAGTTGACAAAATCAGCTCTTTGGTATGTCAATGTTCATCGTGTCAAAAGCCTTCAAAAGTCAAATGCTTTCGCTTTCATCCACTTACCAGTTGTGGTCCTGTCTCATGGAGTAGATCAGGGGTGGGCAATCCTGGTCCTCGAGGGCCGGTGTCCTGCAACTCTTACATGTCTCCCTGGTCTAACACACTTGAATCCAACAGCTGAATCACCTCCTAAGTCCAGTCAAGTTCTCCAGAGAACTTGACTCAGGTGTCAAATAATGACACCTGAGTCATTATTTGACTCAGGTGTGTTGAAGTAGAGATACATCTAAAAGTTGCAGGCGACTGGCCCTCGAGGCCTGGAGTTGCCCAGCCCTGGAGTAGACTGTCCCATTCCAGTCTGACTGGTTCCACTGTGGCCTCACCTTCACTGTTCCAGCCCATGTGAACCAATCAGCTCCACCTTCTGCCTTACTAACACCAATTCTGTTCTCAGAGGCAAGGCCAGATACTACATTTGCCACATTATGCAGCATTTATTCATTTCAGTTTTAGATCATTTAAATTTGTATAAAATATTTATAACCATATGTTAGACTCCAGTTATTGCACTTTTAAATTCATCTTCAACATGGCCTGTATGTCATTTTAATAATGCTGAAATAGAAACTTTATGCATATTTAGTAGTTTAATGAGCAAATCTTTGTCTAGATTATGATGTAATATGCAATTAGTACCAAAGCTGACTGTTTACAGTACAATAATATTACCAAATCTTTAGATTTTATTTCTCAATAAATGAATCAATAGACTGGTTGATGTAAAATGCTTTTAGTAGCAGTCTAATATGTTAGCACCACCAGCTGACCTGTTCCACCACAACACCATGTCTGCATCACACAACACTGACATAAAGCCACTGAATTTAGAGAATTGGTGCAATACAAAAAAAACTTAATTAAATTGACTTAACAGAGGACCGTTAACAGGTATGTGGAATTGAATGTAGCCACTGATAATCTAGTATATAACGTAAAAATCCCCCTACTTGAACTCCATGTTTCTGCTAAAATGCTTGGCCATCTCACTGTGCAACAGTTACTAAGGAATCTTTAAGCACATTGCTCTGCAGAGGCAACTCTGATGGTGGCCCTAGAGCAGGGGTGCTCTAGGGCCACTGTCCTGGAGTTTTTAGATGTGCCACAGGAACAAAACACTGGAATCAAATGGCTTAATTACCTCTTCCTTGTGTAGATCAGTTCTCCAGAGCCTTAATGACCTAATTATTCTATTCAGGTGTGGTGCAGCAGAGGCACATCTAAAAGTTGCAGGACACCAGCACTTGAGGACTGGAGTTTGAGACCCGTGCCCTAGAGCAGTGGTCCCCAACTCCAGGCCGCGGACCGGTACCTGTCCATGGACCAATTGGAACCAGGCCGCGCAAGAGATAGTGAAATATTTCCATTTTATGTATTATTTGAGTCTGGAGGATCTTTTATTTTGAAAATCCTTTAACCGGATTCTCTCAGTTACATCTTGAGCGCCAACATTGAGCCACAAGCAGCAAAATGAGTCAGAAACAGATCAGATGTCTTTGGAGCGTTTCTTTGCGAAGAAGAAAAGGCCCAGAAAGAGACAGGAGAATGGATTTATCCCGGTAGGTGATTCCCACATCCCAAGCTGCTCTGCATGATATGATGACCGGATGTTAATGAGACAATGAAGCTTCAAACTGCTTCACCACTAGAGACCAAACACCCTGTGCGTAAGCAACACTTCGGGTGTCATTGTCTCTTATCACTCACAGATGGGAGATACAAGTTCAGGACTCCCATTAGTCGTTATTGTGAGTTACAATTTTCACAAAAGTAAAATGTTCGTTTTTGTGGCGCATCTGTATCTTATTTTGAAGGGATATGTAAACATTACCACAGCGACCAGAGTCAGAGAGCGTTAGGGCAGTGGTCGAGA
>CAEFZX010009474.1:0-44181 GCA_903066825.1 Alfaro cultratus | reverse complement strand
TTCAGATACTTTAAGACTTTAACTCAAGTAACATTTCAGTCAGTGACTTGGACTTTTACCAAAGTCATATTTTGGAGGGATACCTATACTTTTACTTGACTCTGAGACTTCAGTACTTTATACAACACTGCAATCCAAGTGGTGCCGGAGAGGCAAATGAAGTTTCAAGTCTTTGAACGACCAACAAAGTCAAGTCTCAAACACTTGAGTGGCAAGTCCAACTCAAGTCTTTTAGTAATAAGTTCCAATACAAATCCCAAGTCCTTGAGAATTAAGGTGACAACAAATTCTGGGTCTTTGGGATGCAAGTCCAAGTCAAATGTAAAGTCTTTCCACCCAATTCCTCAAGTCATTTTTTACAAGTCAGAGTCAAGACTGGAGTCTCGGAGAAGCTTAAAAAAGACAAATCTTGCGTGTTTGAGGGACGGGTCCAAGTCATGTTCCAAGTCCCCAATTTTCTACTGGTGCTTTCCAGTTTCAAGTCTTTATAGGACAGATCAAGTCAACCCTTTGATCAGCAAGTTCAAATCCTGTCTGAAGTCTTTAAAAGCAGGTCAATGTCAAGTTTCAATCCTCTAATGACTGAAATACATATTTTCCCATCAAATAGACACATTTTAGTCTGTTAGCAACACCTTTTTGCTGCAGATTAGAAAATTAGACCCTGTAATGTCTTTTAATATTTCAACATCTAATTCAACATGAAAAGTGATGAACTGTGACATTTAGCTGAAAAGAAAAAAAAAAAAATGCGCTAAGAAAAGAGATTAGCACATGTTGAGTGAGAAGCAGTGCTTTTTTATTATACATTTGAACTGACTTATTCCCTTCTGGTCTGGGAAATCCCCCAGTATGAGCTCAAGTGTGTTGGTGTAGACAGGGATGATCTCAGATAAATGGAAGATAATGGATGGACCTCCTCAATAACACTCAACATGCAAGAAAGCCAAGAAATGGAGAATGTTTTTGTCCCTAAGAGCAGCTAGAAATGGCTTGTTGTGCACACTGCCAAGCCAAGTCAGATAGTTACACGTTATGACAAATTCAAATCCAGATTGACAACAAGTCTGAGAAAGATGCTTGCTAGAACTGGCAACGTGGGATGCACAAAATGACAAAAAACAGCTGGAAAACTTCGTCATCAGGACTGTTTGTTCATTTCCACAGCAACACAGGCATATAGAAATGGAATCTGGTTACTTGCTAAAGGAAAACACTGTACTTACTCCGTCCTAAACATCTTTCCTCAGCAGAACATCTGTTAGTCTGAAGGAGCTACGTAATAGTATCACTGTGTTTTACAGTTGGGTCGGTACAGTCTCTGTTACATGTAACGGCCATGCAAAAATCTGCGTGGACAATGGGAATTGCGTATGTGCAATTTATTATGACATTATTTTTTTGATGTAACGTGGAAGGTATTTATGTGCTCAACAGTTTAAGTCTGAAATGTTCCCTATGGGGACAATAAAGCATATTGTATCTGAATTGCCTGCGGTCTGAATATGGGCTGTGTTCTTGCGTCACTAAAAACATCTGCAAGAGGCGGTTTTTGGAGTGTAAACTATGAGTTTTTGCTCCATCTCTCCCTCACTATGCACAGCTGTCAAACAGACATTGGAAACAATTAAGCAATCAAAAGGGGCAGCACAACGTTATGACTTGAGTAATGAGTAACAAACTGTGGGATCTGGATTGAAATGTGTGCCAGCCGTGAGGCCTTGTGCTGATGGAGGTTAAGTTATGATTCACACTTTGACCACACATGTTTATCAAATTAAGGGGAAGATAAATCTTCATTTTAATGGCTTGTTAAAGATGTTTTGCAAAATTATACCATTTAAACTTTTTAAAGTTTTTATCACCTTACAACCACGAACTTCTATGTATTTTGTTGTGGTTTTATGTGACAGACCAACACATAGGGCTGCATAATTGTTGAGTCTAAAGAAACTAATCATTGGTTTTTAAACATTTTTGAAGAATTGCTTTGCACAAAGTCAGATGTCTTTGGCTGTTTTTAAACTAATTCTTGTTGGGTGAACGTTTGTAGACAGTAGCTTTGCTGCTTAATGTGTATTTGGGGTCAAAGTCCTGCTTGAAGGTGAACCTTCACCCCTGTCTCAAGTCTTTCTAAGCTGCTAGCAGATTTTCTTTCAGGATTAGCATGACCACCTACACCTGAGTGTAGAAAGATTCCCCCTGCCATTTTCAAATTAAACACAATTGGTGTCAAATGTATGTGCAGCAAAAAAAAATTTTGTTTGTCCCGCTAGCATTTTAAAGATATTAATAAAGGTTTTCAGGGGTCATCAAAGGTCAACCAACCAGTCCGCAATTGCAAAAGCAAGCAAATTTGTTGTCAATCATCTTTGCTACAAGTATTGTAGCTGCACAAACAATTACAATTAATTTAGATAAATTTGTTTGATTTTATTATTTAGGATTAGTGGCATTGAAGGTTGATCTATAGTGACCTGTGGAAACTTTTTCTTTAATATTGAAAGCACAAACAAAAAAAATGCTGCAGATGTAGCATAGTTGTTTGGTGCTATATCTCATTTGAATTTGTAAATGTGGACTGGCTGGTTGACCTTTGATGACCTATGGAAACATTTAATAATATCTTTGATGGCCTCTAAACATTTATTAATATCTGTAAAATGATAGCAGCACAAATTAAAATTTTTCCTGTGCAAATGTTTGACACAAATTTTGTTTAATGTGAAGAAAATGGTGGGACCAACTTTACTCAGGTCTTCTGAGCATGAAGCTGCCTCCATTTCTTTTGCCATTTGAACTGGTTTCAAATTTCAGATGTATTCTGAGAACCCAGACCTTAGAAATAATAAAACCACCCTGCAAACACCGATCAGTTTACACAGTCCAGCATCCAGTAGGTAAAAGGCCCAGAAAGGAGGCCAATGTCCTTCTGGGGGACTCCAGCAAGTTTTGAGGCCAGATGGGAAATGTAGTCCATCCAGAGAGTTCTCGGTCAGCGCCGGGTTCTCTGACCCAGAAAACATCTGGGTTCTTATCAGATCTCTGAGTCACTTCTGCTGGGACTTGCAAAGTTGTCTTCTGTGCTCTCAGCATTTCTTTATCCTTTGAGTTTAGTCTTAAATAGATTAGTCTATTTAAGTCTTTGCAAGACCTTTACAACTATTGGTTAAGGCCATTTCAAGAAGATTACAGGACAGCCTGAACACAGACTTGGTTGTAGGAAGACGTCAGGAAAACTGAAGGAACGGAACGCTGTTACGTGTTGCTCTGTATGTACGCACTGATGTCCCGATTGACCTCATTTGTCACGTACTGTCTTTTTATGAGCCTGGAGGCATCAGCAGGAATATCTGCATTCCTTAAATTAAATTAACAGTTTTATAAGCACATGAGGCACAGCAAAGAGGTTCGACCAGGAGTACTGAATGTTCCAAAGTCAATTACTGGTTGGTCACCGAGTCCCATCCATGTCACTGTGAGAGCAAACTCTCCAGGTTTTTACTCTGTGGGTTGTCGCTGACCAAATAAAACTCCAACAGTAACCCAACAAATGCTTCGGCTTGCATAAATTATACATCACAGTTCCTGGAAAACAATCTGTGATTAAACATCACAGCGTAACAAAGAATACACCAGACTGGTTTGTTTTATTACGAAGAACATATTAGCTGTGTCCTCTGGGAAAGATTAAGCTTTAAGTCCTGTTCAAATGCAGAGACAGGATATGCAAAGCTGCCATAACGGCCCGGTGGACAGGTGTGTGTCTGAGTGTGTTTACTTTTGAGAACTTGAAACTGCAAGTAAAGTACACAGAGAGAACAAGGCTTGTTTCCAGAGGCCATCAAAGATCTCTGTACTGGAAATTAATTGCAGTACATACTTCTTTTTGAACCTGATGTTCGAACTGTAAGTGGGATGGGCATGATTGGCACGGACACAGACTTCAGAAATGCGATGGGAACCGTTGAGTGCCAAAAGACAAGTATGCATGCTGATGCAATGACTCACTGCAGGCTGGCTGCTGTTTACAAAGGCCTCTTAACCGCAGTGTTTGGCCATGTGAGCAACTCTCCATAGGTAGGAACACAATCTGCTGCAACCCTGCAAAGATAAAACTAAATAAATGATTAAATGTGCTATGATTGTTTAGCACTTATTCAGTCCAAAGGATCCAGAAGCACTTTGCTCTACGTTCGGTCATCCACCCATTCATTCACACGCACACATAATCAGTATTGGCAGTTAAATTTAAGTTATTTAATTATCCATCCCTCCATCCATTTTCTTCTTGTCCCTAGTGGGGTCGGGAGGTGCTGGTGCCTATCTCCAGCTAACGTTCTGGGCGAGAGGCGGGTTCACCCTGGACAGGTGACCAGTCTGTCGCAGGGCAACACAGAGACAGACGGGACAAACAACCATGCATACACACTCTCACATCTAGGGAGACTTTAAAGAGACCAATTAACCTGACAGTCATGTTTTTGGACTGTGGGAGGAAGCCGGAGAGAACCCATGCATGCACAGGGAGAACATGCAAAGAAAGACTCCGGGAATCGAACCCAGGACCTTCTTGCTGCAAGGAAACAGTGCTGCCATCTGCGCCACTCTGCAGCCATTATTTAACAAAATAAATTTTTTTTAATCAAAATAATTGAAAAAATAAAGTAAATTAAATTAGCAGAAAATAAAATAAATGCAATTAACATAAATCAAATTAATAAATATGCCATGAATTAAAATAAAAATGGCCTATATTTGTATCGCGTTTTATTTAGTCCATATAAGTATGTCATTCACCCATTAATATACACATTAACATTCTGATTAAAGCCAAAAAATTATCTAGTTAATTAAAAATATTTTTGATTAAATAAAATTTTAAAAATTTTGTAAATTAACAGAAAATACTCTATTTTTAATGAAAATAAATTTAAATTAAATGAATAAATATGCTATGAAATAAAATAAATGGGCTGTTCTTCTATAACGCTTTATTTAGCCCAAAGTACCCAAAAGCGCTTTACACTACAGTCATATTTAAAAAATATTAAATTAGTTTAAATGACTTTTAATTAAACTAAATAAAGGAAATAAAATAAATCAAATTGGATTAAATGAATAAAAATGCTGTGAAATAAAAATAAAGAACCATAAGAAAGTAAACAAAATATTGAATTAATTAAAATGATTTTTAATTAAATTAAAATTTAAAAAAATAAAATAACATAAATGAACAGTAAATAAATAAAATTAAAGGAAATTAAAAAAAAAAAATAATATGGAACCACAACCTGAGGGTTCACATGGAGGTTCACGTTTTTGCACGTTGTTGGTTAATTGTGCAGGATGGTTGGTGTGAGATGGATCAGGGGATTAATCCAGGTGTTAATGGCTGCAGCTCTTTGCCTCGACCTGCCCGTTGCGCTCGTCCACGTGTTCTGGCTGTGCATGTGCCAGGGTGGTAATGAGTCACACCAGACAACAATGTTTGCCCGAGCAGCCCTGACTCACCGCAGCTCGGCTGGATGGGATTTGGACTGCAGCTCTTTTCTCATGTCTTAAGTACAGTATCTGTTTGACTTGAACTTAACAGAGAGGTATTTGAATCAGCATTGTTTGCATGCGCATGCATCAGTCATTCTGATCGGTTCATGTCAGCGTCTTGCACATCACTCAAAGAAAACCTTAAGATGCGTGGATACAATGCGTCCAAGAAAAGCAGCAGGTTTGTCAACATAACGACTCCAGCGTTAGTGCACACAGCTAAAGTCTTGGAGAAGCGTAGGCGGCTGTCAGAGCCTTGACTCTGTGTCTGGCCAAGGGTTGTAACCCCGTGGAGGCAGAGTTAACCTCATCGCTGATACGGAGACATGATACGACTCTTATCTCCTCCTCAGGCTCCTTAAGCCAGATATACACTACTTCAGCAGAGTTTTATAGAAGCTGGATAAAAAGGGCCATAAACGAGAAATGACTGACTGATAACTGCACTCAGCTGAAGGATGCCCTCTAATTAGTGTCTTTTATGAGCGCAGGATCCACAGTGAAAACATGCTGGAGCTGTGTCAAGGAGAAAACTCTGCCTGGGAGGTCGTGGAGGCTGCAGAGAGCTCCTCAGTGTCCTAACGCCAAGTTCAGTGGAGTTAGGAGAAAGCCAGCTAGAAGACCTTTGGCACCCATATTTTGCTTGCTAATTGCGCAGTTAATTACGGTGTGAATAATGTAACAATCTCAATGTGCAGCTGCCTGGACATGATAAGATATTCAGCTGTTATCTGTAGGATTAAGCAGCTGATATACGACTAATAAAATACTAATAACTTAAGTGCTTCCAGGGTGACTCAGTGATTAAATAATGATGTGGAAGTTTAAATAAGAATGCGACGAACTTCTGTCTACGGTGACGCCTGAAGTTCTGATTCCAGCTGCAGTTCTTGTCTTGTGAATCCCTTTTCTTGAAAGGACTTCCAAATTCTCTGAAAGTTAAGGCCATCCCATTAGCCCTTTCACCTTTTACTGTCACATTTTTCCTTCCACCCAACTTTTCATTAAAATGCAAGGCCTTTGTATTGGCTTTATAAGTTCTTCAGTGGTGCAAATGTGTCAATGGACAACTTTAACAAAAAGCATTTTGAAGGGAAGATTTCCAGAGAAACATATAAAAAAAAATCAAAAACTTCAGGTTTTTGGTTTTTTTTGTTAGGATTTTCTTTGCCTGTTAAACAGACTTGGACACATTCATTCATTAAATCTACAGCAAATGTTTTCAAGTGGAAAGAGTGACTCTTACCTTGATTTGGTTTTGTTGCTGAGGATTATTAAGCTTAATTTTAGGTTTTAATATTAGGTAGAACATAAAATTTTTATGTAGCAAATCTGTTCAAACATAAAATTTCACTTTTTTGAATTGATTTCCAAAAATACATCAACTTTTACAAGCCATTGTAATTTGAGGCATCTGTAATGTGAGAATTTACTCGTTTTAAAGCCCAAAAAAATTGTTTGGCAGTCCATTTGATTCCAACTTTACAGTTTCCTCTACTGTCCAAGCAACCAAATGTTTTTGCACAACATTAGGGTTGTAAAAAAAGCTCATAATTAAATCCATGACTGAACGTGTGGAGCCAGTTTCTGGTAGGATTTTCCCCAAAAACATAAAAATGAACCCAAAAGCTTGGCATCCCAGGAATGAATCCCTGGAGAGCCTTGTGTGTCTCCTGTTTCACCGGGACCGGAGCGAGTGAACGGGCCGACCTCTCAACAGAAAAGCTCTTTAAAGGATTGAAATGTTTTGGACACTCATCAGGACAAAAGAAGTGAAAACAAGAGGAGCTGAGTGAGTTGCTGGTCAAGCAGAAAAGTGGTAAGGGTTAATCCTGGTTTACTCTGGCCTCACTCAGCAGCTCCTCATCGCCCAGGTGATAAACGGGAGGATTCCCCACTCACCTGTAGTCAGCACTGCGTTCAAACTGCGCCCCAGGCTCGACATCAGAGGTGACGCGATGCACTGATCCAGCAGAGCGAGGCACGACGAGGCGTAAAGAGGAACAGCTACCAAAGATTCTCAGGAAACAGAGTGAACCATCTTCCAGGGAGAAAACATTTTCCTCTTCTGAGGAAGTCATTGATGGAAGCAACATGAAAATCTAGCAGTTTTGCAACTGTAGTGGAAAGTTTGCCCAATTTTCTTCTGAAAACAGCTCAAACTCAGCCAGATTGGATGGAGAGAATGAATAGAAGTTTTCAAATTGTGCAAAAAATTTAAGTTTTGTTGTCATTTGATTAGTGAATCTATTTCTACAGGCTTGGAGTGAATAAAGATTTTGCATAAAGGCCAGACTTATTTGTCTCTGACTTGAGTTCTGGATTCAAAGCTAAAAAATTGTAGTGGACTCTATTAACTAATTAGGTGACTTCTGAAGAGACTTTGTTACACTGGATTTTATTTGGGGGTACAAGAATAAAGGGGTTTGCATATAAATCCATGCCACACTTTTAAAAAATTTTAATTGTAAAAACATTTTGAACTCCTGTACCCTTACTTTTTATCCAGAATTATAACATTTTCCGTCGAAACTTGCGAGTAGAATATATTGAATGTCGTTTTTATTCGACTTCTTTAATTGCTTCTTTTTGACAGCTATGAAAATGTCTCCAGTAACTATTCGGCTTGTTTGCGTTGGTTTCTTTGAATTGCTGGAGATCCTTTTGTGCTAACAAAGTGTCAGCGAACACATGTGTCTCCAGATTCTCAGAAAGGTAAGGCTCTTTCCCTTAGTGCCTGATGTTTCCAGGTAAAATCTCAAACGGCTTTAATGTTAGGAAAAGAAGGGCCTGGCGAAGAGCAAAGTTTTACTACAACAATCAGATTGGAGCAAAAACATACCACATTATTATTGATTAACCATTTTTTCTTTTGCTGTTGTGTTTTTCGGACAAATGAGCAAACTTTTCTTCGCTCTTGCTGCTGATAAAATCTTTGTTATCGTTCAAGGTAAATGCAAAGTTCAAAGGATGTCAGAGCTGTTTGCAAACCTTTGGGTGTAGAAATTTAGCTTGGCAGCAATCAGTATTTTTTTTATTTGGAACTTGTCTTTATTTCTGCTGATAAACTGAAGCTGATTCATTAGGGTCAGAGGGTTTCGGTCGACCCTCTTTCCCCCCGGTCTCAGTTTTAATTTTCCATCTGAGACACACATTTGAGCAATAACAGACAATCAGCTGGGGCATGTCTTTGTAACTGCACAGTTTGTGTAGGTGTGTTTTGTGTTAAACAGGCTTATAAAACTATTACTACATTCCATATGTGTCTTTGCTTGTTTCTTCATGTCTCATCATGTGTTCTTTGGGAACAGCGATATGTTCATTTCACTGCGACCTTTGAAGAGGAAACAGTACAATCTGTGTGAAGTTCTTGTATGCTGGATCGGTGCCTGGTGAAAAGTATTCACGCTTTGTCACGCTGCAGCCGTAAAATTAAACACATTTTGTCTGGATTATAAGTGATAGAATAACTCAAGGCAGTGGAAAACTGAGAAGTGGAAGGGAAATTATACATGATATTTTACAAATTGAAATCTAAAAAGTGTTATTTATATTCGGGTTTTAAAATAAAATCCATAAATCAGTAGACGGAGGGATGACGGATGCAAAAGACGAGGTTTGTTAACAAAAAGGAAGTGTTTATGTGACAGATGGTACTTTTGAACACCGTTAGGAAACTCAAATTCAACATACTGTAGGAAGAAATTTGTAAAACTTAGTATTTCAAGAGATGGTTATGATTAGGAAAGTTTCAGAACAATTGATTTAAGTTTTATCAAAAGAGTGAGACCCTCACCAGGAAGTAGCTGGTCATAGTTCCCATCCTCTTCTTGTTATAATCTATATTAGCAGTTTAGATAAAAATGTCCCGTTTCAGTTTTACGCTGATGAAATGTCTTATATTCTCGCTAAAAGTAGCTTTTGAAGCAGCTTTTGGTGTGGCTTAGTCCAATTTGGGTGATCTAAAGCTCAGAAATCTGAAGTAATTTTGATTATAAAAGCATATCTAAATCACAGCTGATGCAGCCCATTATTACGTCTGCAGGCACTCAGATTGAGACTGTGTCCCAGTATAAACACTGAGGTTTTAGTTTTTATTGCTGGGCTTTGTTCCCCACATTCAACAGCTTGTAAAAAAACATCTGAAGCAGAATTTGGGTTTTTATTTCAGAATTGGACCATGATATCTGTGGTTTAGTGATTTATAATTGTCAGCTGCAGGAACAAGATGGCCATGCCTCACCATGCAGTTTTATGCTTATTTGTTCGACTTAAAATCAGAAATAGAGCATCATTTTTTTGCTTGTTTATTTTTTTTTGCACATGATTTTATGTCACGACCTATTTAGGAAGCAGTAACTTTCCAATAATAACAGCCATACACATGTTGGTATAAAGGTTCACAAAATACAGAAAAATAAGTGAAAGAATTTAAGAGTTTTATCTTTTTATCAACCCCTGCATTGTGTACATCTCAAGGTAATAAAACAGCAAATAAAATCCAGGAGAAGTGTTTCTTCCTGAGTGCATCTTTGCTGTAAAACCTTGGTTGGAACATCACAAGTGTTTCAAGGAGCGTGTCATAAAAGCTGAAATATGCACTTCTATTGACATAGTGAGAAAATTATAAGAGGGCTGGCTACATTTTGTCTGCATGTTTAACAAAGCACAGTCTGTACTGCACCTTTCTGCTGCTTTGTAATTATTTACCATTCATGAGGAGCATCAAGTCCTGCAGGTAAAGCCACTCGGTGAGTCGGATTTTCTCACAGTCAGAAAACCACACGGAATTCCTTTCAGTCCACAAACTGTGATGTTATTTTTAAGCTCTGTTTCATGTAACCTGCGACTCGACTTGTTTGTGGAGGAAACTGGGCCAGTTCAGTTATTTGTTGGCTTTGCTGCAAGAAGCAATTCACTCAACTTGTTTCTCATATTCTCTTGACAGTGAAACATTTCTGATGGGGATGCTTGCACTGAAATCGAGGATTTTGAGAAAGGAGGATCCAGAGGAACTGCAGCGGAAGCTCGGCTCTGGTTCGAGCGTCGACACACTCGCTCAGGCACAAGCACACACCATGCACCTGTGCAGGATTGTGCTGAAAAGTGCTGATAGCCGGGTGAAAGAACTTCCTAATCACCTGCGACACCTCCTTTTTGTTTGAGCAGAGTGAGACGTATCACAGAGCTCAACAAAGGACCCATTTTCTTCCTCAACCTGTTTGTCCAAGCCTGTTATTTTTTTCCTGCTAGCTCCCTGAAACCACAAGCTCTTCATTTTATCCCCTAATGTTAGCTTTTAAATCCACATCAGTACTCTCATTTGGTCTGAGGTGGTAAATATTTCTGCAGACAATACGTGCACATGTAAACACACACACACACACCTGATTAACAGACTTTTACCCACTTCCACCGCACATGTGCTCACGTTTCCTCCTCAAATTCTCAATTTGAGCTGGAACGGTTTCACTTGGTCCTTTTGGCCTCATTATGAGGATTTTTAAAACCCAGACCACACCTCTATGAACCTGCAGTACAAAAATATGCGCTATTTCAAACTTTACAGTATGATTCTGATGGTAGTTGAATAGATTTTGTTTAAATAAATTTGAAAAAAGGACAAACAAGATGGTGGATGATGATGTTGTCCTTGACATGCAGAGGCAAACACAACTCACTGCGCATGGGTTTACATATTTCATCCAGAAATATGAACTAGAGCAGAGATATGGTGCAGAAAATGAGAGAAAAAAAACAAAGAATACCTTCAAAACTTTGAAAACAGTGTGACTCAAATATTCTAATTTTTATAGTTTTTGTAGATGACATTAAAATCAGCAGGGGGAAATATTTTCTCCTCCATCAGGCCCAACGGGAAGTCTCTAACTTAATAGTAAAAGTTTGTTTCTGAGAGAAAAATATGCACAATAAAATGACACAAAGAGAGAATAAATTTAAAATATATGTATTATAGCTGTTTTTATTTTTACATCAAAAATGATTTATGGCCTGCTAACTAATGCCTAAAGCAGTCGAACTCTGATTTTGAGGATTTATCCTCAGTGATGAACTCCAGGTCTTTGAGGTTGGAAGGCCTCCTTGCCATGACCCTAATCTTTAGCTCCCTCCACAGATCCTCTATCAGATTCAAGTCGGTACTTTTAGTGGGCCACTCCAAAACGTTTATATAAATTAAAGATTACTTTAAGCTTAATCCTAGTGTTAAATAAATGTGGGATTATCTATCTAACCTCAAAACAGCCACTTGTAAACACTGGAAGGATTTTAAAGCAGACAACAATTAAAACATCAGTTTTTCTTCAGAGCGATAATAGCTACGTTTAATTGACCAGATTGTGTATTCATTTGTTTAAATCTGAGAAACAAAAAAACCATAAACAATAAAATCCCCAACTTTGATTTAAGCTTTCATTGGACAATAATGTTATGACTGAACCAAATACCAAGTCAATAATTATCTCTAATCTAATTTAAACCCAACAAGCGGGAAACATATTTAGTCTTTCTGGATGTTAAGAACCAGTTCAAGCTCAGGCAAAGAAATGTGAAGAGAAAACCGTTTAAATCAGGATCTCTTTACCAATAAAGAATAAAAACTTAAACATACAGACTATTCAAACCTGGACTTAATGATTGTAGACGGATTACTGATTCTTGAACACAGTTTATAATTTGTGTAAACATCTTAGTTCACCCAAATCTTGTCCAGCCTTGTCTTCATGATCTAAACATCTTCTACTCCTGAGAGCTGGATGCAACTTTACACACCTATTTTTGCTTCTTTTCTCCATTATAAGTAGAAAATAAAACGTTTCAATCATAATAATTCATCAGGAAAGGCAGTTTTTTCTTGGCTTTTGTAAACAAATCTTAATTACTTGTTGATACTTTTGCTCTCATTGCCTTTGAATGCACTGAAAAACGTAGATGTCTGTCAGCAGAGACAAAACATGAATGAGACTTGCTGTCTGAGTCTATTCACTTTTCAACGAGACGTTAATTGCTGTCATTTTCAATAGTATTAGGGGCCTGTTAAGCTTTCTGCAGCTAATGAACTCCTTCTGTCATCCATCTGTGCCTTGTTTTGTGTCAGTCTGTTATTATGTATGCAAACAGAAAGCAAAAGAGAGGAAATCAAATGCTAACTCGTATAAATTTTGTAACCTCTGAGGACAAATATATGGGATGATATAATTTCTACATTGGGGTTTTTGACAGAAAAGGACTCAGATTTTACTCTAATTCACTCAACACCTCAGCCGTCTTCTCCCTCCTCCTCCCAAGCCATCTCATGTTGCCTGCAGTCAGGTATGATGCCCTGAGGCCTCTGCTTAAATCCCCAGCCCAGACGTCTGCACCGCTCTGGTCGGGACTCCCGCTGCATTAGTCCCCCATCTTTAATGGGGCCCCTGCATTGTGACGGGTCTGTTGCTTTGTGTGGAGGCTGTTGGACGACTGTCCTTACTGAATGCTGAAGCTCGGCTGTGTGGCCGTCGGGCTCCCAGCAGCTCCTGTGAGGTCTCATTGACCCTTTGAATGGGGTCACCCCACCAGGATACCAAAAATACAAAAATAAAACTCAACCAAACAGAGGAATGTGGGAGAAATGTTGCTTCTTTGACCAACAGATTCATAAAAGCTCCAGAAAAGTCAGATTGTTTACATCATTTTGTTTTAATCTCTGATAAAGCTGGTTATTTCACGCCTCGACCATTCTCTACTGTCAGTATTGGTCTTTTCCATCAGTCAAGGATGCTTCATGTCCACCATGGGAACATTTCGTACGCAACTTGACGTTAATGGTTTATAGCAATGTTTTTATGATACTCAATGGAAATGTGTTTCTGTGGCTCCAATCAATCTCAAGTGGATCCTCAAGAGTTATTCTGATTTATTCAATATCTCAATATTTCTCTCTCTTTGCACTTCAGTTCTTGTGAGGGAAAATTGTCCTGACCTGAACTGTGTCATTGCCAATTTGAGGAAAATAACAAATATCCGTGTTCTTGAGGAGTATGGCATATTTTCTTCGTACACGGATGTTGGATTTTCCACGTTCCCAGTCAGAAAAGCTCTAAGTGTGTCCCCCTGAACTGGAGTTAAGATTTGGAAAGTTGGAGCTCACCAATTCTGATTTCAGCATCCAAGTATGTCACAAATATAAAGACGAGAATACGTAGTTCCTGTTCCAGCTAGTTTTGCTGCTACTGGCTAAAACCAAGACATCTTGAAGATAGCAGTACTTTTTGGGTTGATGTTTGTTTTTGTTTTTCTTCATGTTGGGTAATGAGTAACAGAAGCAATTACAGACTAGAAACAAATTATTTCTAAGCACTACGAGCATGTAGCTAATCATTAGTCGCTAACAAAGCAAGCTAGCATCTGCTTCAGGGTTTACTTCCCATTTCTGCTGTACTTATGAGTTATTTCGCACATCTATGTTGTTCAAATCTGAACTTCAAAGTTCTACACTTACCGTAGCTTTGTATAAAAACAAAATAAGTTAACAATTTCAGTACTTTTTTACCACTAGGACTGCCTCAGAATTGGAAAAAGAAACAAAAAAACAAATTTTTAAAATTTGTAAACATGAACTAGTGCACTTGTTTACAAATTGTATGGAATACATTTAATCAATTGAAGAAAATTAAAAGAATTTCAAAACCTCGCCTCGTCTTGTACGTTCAAGCTGCTTTGTGTTGCCTAGTCTTGTAACCAGGAGACCTTCAGACGGTGTTTGTTGATTTGAGGGCTGATTACGTCATTCTGTTTCATTTTCATTCCTTTTCCACATATATGTTCTTGGCATAAAGACACAAATGTAAGAATTTCTGTATAACTGAGCAATGCCATTTTTTAAAATGTCCCAAGTAACAATAAACTATTTTGAAAGAAAAAAAAAAAAAAGACACAAAGCCATCAAATTATTTCCCAGGGCTGAATTGATAAAAGGGTTTGCTTTCATAAATTGTGAAAAACGTATGAAAGCACATTAAATTTCTTAATGTACTGCACCAAAATGTAAAATGTTGGTTAAATTTCAGATCTTGTATTGCTAACCTTTCGGCTGCTCAGACTATTGCTGTGAGAGGAAAACAAGGAATCTGTTTAATCTAAGTTTGGACGCCACTTTAACTTCTGCAGGATGCGACATTTAAAACTTCCAGTCAGCTTTGGCCTCTGTTTTGAATTCTTTCCCTCTTTCCTAATCAAAGACCAGGCCGCTATCAGATCAGGCCACATTTTAACGTCATTCAGTGAACCAACAAACCGGCTAAGCGTTCTCTCTCATCACGCTTTATACGAGTGAAGAGGAGAGCAACTGTGATGCTAATTTTGTTTGTTTCTATTTCTGGAGAACTTTAAAGTGATGCTCTGCATTAATGTTAATGAGTAAACTTTAAAGGCGATTACAGATACTAATCTCAGTGCTGTTTTGTCTCATGAATGTCTCTTCTAAGTAAAAACATGGTTCTGAAAAAAAAAAAAATCCAACTGAAGAAATGCAACATATATACTAGAGATGGTGCTTTTCATTTTTTAAGGGCCTGATCCAACCTGAACGTGAACATCTGCCATTATTTTCCAATTTGGAAAGGTTTTACTTGGCAATTTATTGCCGTTTTAAATTATGATGTAGTATAAGATAAACTGTCATCTTTACTGCAGCATTTTTGCCCATATCTTCAGCTCTAATTGAACTTGCAAGACTGATAATTACATGTCTTTTTTACGTCCTTGTTAGCTGCAGAGCTGCTAAATCTAAACTACAGGCTGCGAGGAGGGAGTGCGAAGATTATCAAATGTAATTGTAGTTACTCCTTTTAACCGTGTAATTTTTGATAGAAGGATTTAAAATCCTGCAACATCCAGGAAGAAAGAAATTTGGCAATGACTTGACAAATCTTTCTGTAATGAATTCATAAACAAACTCTTTATGCAGTGAGAAATATGTCATACAGATGTATAAAAAACATGTTTAGTTATTAGTGAAAGTCAAAAACATATAACGGTGACAGTTGGTTTTATTAGGGACTAGCACAGTTAGCATAGTTAGCATTTCTAACTGTAAAAGTTGCATATTTTCTAAACTGTAAGTTTCTTCCTTGAGTCAGAGTTGCCAACATTTATAAATTTAATATGTTTCATTACAAATCGAGGTTAAATGCTCAAAAAGAAAAAATAAACAACTTTCTGTAATCTATTTAGCCTTTTATCTAGTTAGCCTTTTATCTTGTTTACTGAAGCTCATTCTGGCTCTTCCATAAAGCTGCAAGCTGGGCGACCATTTTATTATTTTGTTTATTGAGAAACTTTTCTTATCATAAATATTCTGATTTGTTGATTTATGTTAAAGTTCATCTAGATAAAATAAAAAACTGACAGTATTGCAGATTTTTTTTTCGTTATTTTCACCAGTTTTTTCCATTAAAGCATCAACAAATGTCAATAAATTCAAAGAATAATTAAATGGAGTTACAAATCACAGTTTTTTATGTGACTGTTGTCCTGAAGAACATTTTAAATGTTCAAGATTATTTGTCTCTGTGGGGCTATGATTGCCGTTGTCTAAACATAAGCAATCAGGGTTCCCTCTGTGTGTTATAAGCCTGGCGGGCCACCAGGCTTTACTTGTACCCCCATCAGGCTTAGCCTTGTTAATTTATTTATATTTTTTTTTATGATTGCCTTTTTTAAAGACTAGTTGGTGTTTAGGTATTAATCTTCCATTCTGCCAATAACGAATAACTACCAAGTGATATTTTCAAATTTCCTGTCAACTAAAAAATGTTTAAACTCACAAACATGGCGGGCAGCTGAAGGACTGCCCTAGTGCCTGGGGAAAACCCTGAGTAATAAAACATTTTTTATCATCACTTAATGTTAAACTATTGTGAATAAATTTGAATAAATCTATATCAAATATTATAACATAGAGTTTCGCTCTCATGTTACATGTTTCCTTGGAAATCCAAATTCTCTCCTTTAATTTCTAAAGCTTTCAGATCTGACATTTATGAACAGTTTGGATTAAATTCCTTAAAGACACCTTACCTATTAACTCTGCACACTGTGACTTTTAAAACTTGTTTCCTGGTAGGAGTCAGGTCAACACGCAGATTAGATGTATTTAAAAAGAAGAGAGTGTATATAGCAGCTTTTGGGAAGACAGTAGTTCTTAGGCAACCTTATACTGACGGTCACACAGATAAACCTGAGGTTGCCTCTGCTGATTGAGTCTCATGTTTCTGCAGTTCACAGTGAATCTTAGCGGATAATAATGGAGACTGAGCCCGACTCCATTGTGCCGTTGCATTGTGTTACATGGGAATGAGGGCGGCAGGAAACCTTCCTTTTGTTGAGCTCTTAATATTTTGTATTATCACTGCAGCAATGGCGCATCGGAGGGTACAAACCCAGAGCACACACACTCACACACGCACACACATCTCCATCATGTGCAAGAGAGGGAGCTTTGCCACTTCAAAGCCTTCAGTGTGTGCACAAAGCAAATGGCAGGAGGAGGAAAATTAGAGGGGGGACAAGGGTGCTTCTTCAGAGGGACAGGAAGCAAATCGGAAGAGCCTTTAATCTCCCACCACCCGGCCAAATCGAACACCCAGGCGAGGTGACGTCTGTGGCCATAAATTCACATATAAAAATCATTGCTGTCCCAGATCAAGCTGTCCCCATCAAGTCACAGGTTGTATTTCATCGTATTCTTGGTGTCTCTATGACCAGCTTTGTGTAGGTATTACATGTCAAGTCTGCAGTGACAATAAAAAAAGAGTCCAGGATATTATCCTAGTCTACTTTAACAAGACAAAACTATTGTTCTGAGAGAGAAAGTTAATTAAAGATGACCTGTTATGCTTTCTTGAACTGAAAGCACTAATTTTTTGCACAAAATCATTCTTAAGATTTTAGTCTTCTCAGTTCTTCTTATTTTGAGCTCCTTTTAGAATGTTCTGTTTTAAATCACTTTAAATTCAGATAAGCTGCTGCTGGCCACACCACCCAACTCAACGATCACACTCACACGTGAAAATGGCTGCCAACAGATAGGCAATTATACAACCGTACATCTTTGAAAAGCAGAAGTACAGCCTCCTGCACAACCAACAAGAAAAGCTTCTTGCTGAAGTCATATTGGACTTCAGATGGATTCCTGATGATAGTTTGAAGTATTTTTATTTTTTGCTGAGAACCTTAAAACGTCTCAACTAACTTTTATTTTCAAAACTCAGCAAACATGTCTGCAAATTACTTAAGATGCTTCTGGTATCACTGTAAATGTTATATCATCTCTAATTTTGTGTCTTGCTACTACTGCAGCAAGTAGTTTCTGGACGGCAAGTCAACAACAAAAACACGTGTCTCTTTCAGCCATTATGTAGCACAAAAAGCAGTAAGTCAGTCAGTAAATAAAGTTAAGGTTTATAAAGCGTTTTTCACAGACATAAAATCACAAAGCGTTGTACAATAAAAATTGTACAATGCTTAAATTATGCAAAGAATAAAACAAGCATCAGATACGCTATAGTCATAGCTCAAAAGCCTTGGAAAATAAGTGTTTTCAGTTAGAACATTTGTCTTTTCCAACTGCCATTGCAGAACACATAGAGCAGATAAAAACCACTGACCAAATGTGCCGGAACTCAGCTTGGGTTGCTAGGTAACAGGGCTGAGGTTGGCCGGGGTTGCTAGGTAACCATGCAGTGGCCTTCAAACGTGACTCAATACTTGTGAAGTTTTTGAAATGACTCATTTTCCAGATACCAAAAAACTTATTGCCAATAAACGGCTGGGTGTTTGGGTTTTTTAAAGCACTTTGGCTGTTTTTTGAAGAAAAGATGTCCCGGCTCTCTGCTTGGGTTGCTAAGTAATGGCGGCTCTCTGCTGGGGTTGCTTGGTGAAAGCAGTCCCCGCTGATTTGTTACATTAAGGAGGTTTTTGAAACGGCTCATTTGCGAGACACCTGAACACATTAACTTATCAAAAAAAAATGGCTGCGTGTTTACTAAGAGTTTCAGTTGTTTTTAGAAGCAGTTGGAACCCAAATCAAAGTACAAACACGTACAACATGTGAGTTTTGCATAATAAGTCTCCCTTAAGAACAGATTCAATGTTTTTTTTTCTCCATCAAAGCAAATGGAAGAAGAAAAATGTCTCATGTGAGCTGTAACCCTTTAACCTGAGCCCCCATGTTCCTGCAGCTCATCATCTCTCTCTTTTTTGTGACAACCTACAATTTTTTTAAGCAGCCCTGGAGATGTGTTGAAGATAAGCCATCCTGCTTAATACGACCCAGGATTTCTCGGCAGGTTTCCTGCAGGCGACGCGTTCCCGCGGGCTGCGGATCTCGCGTAGAGGAGTCGTATTTCAAAGATGCTGTCGGACATGCATGAGGGGGGCCTTGAACACGTCTTGTAATTAGCAGCAGAGAAATAATCCAAAAGGAAGTTTCATAAACAGATGATGGTTTCAGTCGTGATTCTGAGATGAAGTGTGACTTTTCTGGGGGGTTTTAAGCTAAAGGAGACATCCACGAGACCATGAAAGGCAGTCGTTGAAGTGATTAGTGGCCACAGCTTTTTGGTGAAGTCACACTCTTTAATTACTGAAAACACCAATGGAGGTAAATGCTCCATCATCTGATAGCATCTGGAGTTGAACACCCACCTCCTTCTCTGATCAGCATTAAACACAGTAAACACCAGAAATGAAGCTGAAGCGCCTGAGTTTCAACACTCACAACAGAACAGTTTAATTAAAATATCATCTTTATTTTATTGAATTCGATGTACCGAGTACTTCTCAATTATTTTGACACCATCAATACGTTAACTTATTTTTCCACAGAGTGAGATTTTATCACAGATAATTAGATTTTTATGTCTGCCAGTGAATGATAACCTAAAATCAGGTTTCAGTTGCATTAACTTGAGTAACTTCTTGGAATAAAAAAGATACTTTCAGGAGTTTCTTTACTAAGCTGTACTTTTTACTTTACTTGAGTAATTTTAATACGAAGTGTCACTATTCTTACTTAAGTAAAATTTCTGGATTCTCTACCCTCTCTGAGTAACTTTATTAAATGAAGAACAAACAAGTTTTAACCAAAAATTCACCAACACAACTGGAGTTATTGTTAAAGTTTCGTAAATTTTATATTAAGAGAAATTGATCTGGAAAAAATATTTATTTTCTTTATTTTTTTATTTGGTACTATGTTATTTAAATAAATTATTTTCATTTTGGTCATTAAAGTAACAACATTTCCACATAAATTAAATTATCATATCAAAAGGAGATGATTTATTATCATCTACTCAGTATTTTAGTACTATTTTTACCAAATACATTTTACTCTTACTGGAGTAATTTATTGGATGGTAACTTTTTTACTTTTACTTGAGTAAAAATATGTTGAAGTAATGCTACTCTTACATTTTGGGTACTCAACTCATCTCTGCCTAAAATTCAATATCCCAGAAAAGTAGAATATCACACCAGTAAGCACCTGTTTTAAATCCAGAAATGTTGTGTTATGCTCTGCTTGTGGACCTTTTTCAGCCACACTTTTTCCTTCCACTTAACTTTAGATTAACTATACTTGCACAATCATATTTAAGTGTAAAAATCGATATGTTTCAAGACACTTTTAAGCTACTTAACTTATTGATATGTATTTTATTCTGAAAGCAGTCCACTGACACTCACCTCTTCCTTTTATGACTGATATCTTAATTGATTTTGTGGCTCATGTGTGATTTATTATCTCCTGCTGATTAACATTTTGTCAAACTTAAATTTGGAAGAGCACACTTACTCATCCAGCAGCTGCCTCCTTTCATGTGCTGTGAATCAGTCGTATTTGTTTGCTTAGTTTACTGTACACAGAAGAAAATGCATCACGAAGAGCAAATCCTGAGTTTGTTGGAGTTACAAAAGTACTTGAGTAAGAAGGCAGGTGAAATGTCCAGGTGGAGATCCTCAGGCAGGTCATTCCCGAGCCAACAGGCATGTCACCTTTGAACTATGACCTCTGAAGAGTCAGAATGTGCCAGCGTTCAAGACGCAGATTGTTTGCAATGAAAACTAAAATTAGATAAGTTGTGTCAAATGTATTAAAAAGAAAAATACTTCTCAGAGGCTTTAGGACAGAATTTTTTATATATATTTATATACTTGTGTTAATTTTCTGAGGTTTTCGTCTGACTCAGCCAGTCGGTTTACCCAAAGCAACATTTTAGTTGCCTAGTTACACAGTTGTATTTATACTCTGTTAACCACTTGGCGTGATTTATATTATTAATAACATTTAAGTGGATAATTGGTTGTAAATTAAAAAAAAAATTATAATAAAATTTATCCCAGCGTCTCAATAAATTCAGAAAAGTCTTATGACAAAGTAATGTAAGTAGCAGACTAATTTAATCCAGATTAACAAGAAGCAAAAACAGCTGGTGTCAAAATGTGTGATAAATAACACCAATAATAATTCCACATGTGAACAAAATTAATTGACAAACTTTGTCTTTCTACAGTATTAACAACTCCAAACTTTTTTATATTTTGTCAGGTTCCAACCACAAACTTTGATGTATTTTATTAGGCCTCCTAATTAATAAATACAGTCATTCTATGTATAATTAATATATATGGGTGTTTGTTTTTTTTAAAGCAATTGGACAATTTTTAGAAGCAGTTGAGAGACAAATGGATGTACAAAAACATTCAAAATGTGAATTTTGCATAATAGGTTCCCTTTGAAATCAAAGTTTCCAATAGAAAATATGAAAGTCAGTGAAATGAATAAGTAAGGATGTGTTATAATATTCAAGGTGGAGAGAGCTTAGTTAGGAGTAAGTATTTAAAAACCAAAAGCTTTGGCAGATTTTTTCAACAAAAATAAACCAGAATGAAGAAGCAGTCGAGTAAAAACTAATAACATTCTGACTCAATTAATAAATCGGTAGCTGCCAAGTCTTGGTAATCATGCAAAATTGGTTGAATTATAGATCAAAAGGTGAAGCAGAAGCAGTTGCCAGGTTTGTCTTTTGTCCAACTTTAAGAGCTTTTGTAGAGGAATAATATTCTTTGTGAAAAACGTCAGAGACAGCTGCCAATCTCTTAAGGTTTGGATGCACACAGAAGAGGTTAGGCCATCGTGTCAGACAAAAAGTGCCGAATCCGAGCCTCCGCAGACCTCTGTCATCATTTTAGATGTCACTGACAGCAGAATTAGAAAAAGGCTGAACAAGTAAGAAACTCTTCTCTCCAAAAGGAAACATGGCAGTGACACTCAAGATTGAAAAGCTGCATCTGAACAAACCACAAGACTTTTGGAACAATGTCCGCTCAGACAGACGGGTCCGGCTTGCAGATGTCTGGCCATTATACACGTTCTGAGAAAACCCGACCACATAATCTACACAAATAGCTCTGCTCTACCTCTTGCTGGAACATTACTCACAAATATGGGGTTTATTCACTGGGTTTCATATCCTCTGAGGTTGGAAGAGTCTGTGAGAAAATGTTATACTTTTTATGTAACTTCTCCATATTTTCTTGGTCAAATAAAGATATACTTAGTGTAAACATTAAGTTGTTAAAGTATGATTTCAAACATTCAATAAATGTTTGGGAGCTTTAAATAACCTTTACAAATTGAAGCATTCCAACAAAACTCCACTATGATGGAAGAAAAATGCAGCTTTATATGTTTCTGTCAATGCAAACACCAAAAAATAAACTACAACACATTCAATATGTTCTTCTACAAGATTAAGGTTTTTTTTTTTTCCAAATTGGTCAAGAACAGAAACAATGTCTCACAAAAATATTCATACAATTATACTCTTCTTTTGCTTTGAAAAGCAAAAAAGAGGCTCCTGCACAACCAAGAAGAAAGCAGCAGGTAATTCCTAAATGGTAAGTCAACAACAAAACACTTGTCTTTTCCAGCAGCCATTGTACAGAACATCCAGGAGAAAAAAACAGCTGAGCAAATGCACGGGAATTCAGCTTGGGTTGCTCGCTCCAATGGCTAGCTCTAGTGGCTAGCTCCAGTGGCTAGCTCCAATGGCTAGCTCTAGTAGCTAGCTCCAATGGCTAGCTCCGATGGCTAGAAACAAACTGACTAGCCAACCATTGATTGGTTGCTAGCCAAATTTTATTTGGATTTTAAGTGACAGACCAACACAAAGTAGTGCAGAATTATGAAATACACTGCAAAAATGCAGTCTTATCAAGTGTTTGTAGTTTAGCTTCTAGTGCAAATATCTTAGTACACATGAAATAAGATGAAACTAACCTATGAGTAACTTTTTAACAAGATGTAGGAATCTGTTTTCAGTCAATAATTTCTTAATATAAATGAAAAAGTACAAGTTATAAGTCAAATAAGCTGCCAGAAACAATGACATTTTTTTCCATGTTATAAGTTAAAACGTCTTGTTCCACATGTACGTACAAATATTGTGAATTCAGAAGGCAGTTGGTTGCACTGGATTGTATTTAGGTCTATCTGAGTAAAGAGGTCCGAATACAAAAGCATGCCTCAGTTTTTAGGCTTCTAAAATGATGAACCAATTTCTGGTCATGACCAGAACTCCAGTCGTTCTGTAGTTTTGATTTGTAATCGTCAATGTGTTGCTGCCGGTTTTGCCCAGGTCTCTCTTGAAAAAGAGATTTTTAATCTCAATGAGACATGCCTGATTAAAATAAGGTTGCAAACATATAGACCACAGTGGAAATTATTTCTGCATTGTGATAAGTGTTCTGCATGTTCCTCAGTTATTTCATTATGAGAAGAGTGTGAACAAATGGTGACTTTACATGTTGTTTTACAAGAATAAACAACTCCTACACACTCAAGTTGTTAAAACAACATCAAGAAGCTCACTGGAAAATTTAGAATATGTTCTGTAAGTTTTCTGGTTTCAGACTCTTGGGCCAAGGAGGAGGAGATGCAATAAATCTTTGAGAAAGTTGTTTGCATGCTTGTAATATTCAGAATGCTTTTGCATTTTTGAAAATGCCTTCATGCCATCTGCATCTGTTTTCTTTGTGCCCAAAATAAACCAGAGACAATTGATTTTGAACAAAGAGAAACTAATCTGTAAAAAACCTTTGACCTCCAAATCTCATTAGGGGAAAATTCAGCACCAAACCCTTGACTTTTTCCATTTTCTACTCTGAATATAAACTCTTTAACACAAATAGCTTCTCATTTTTCCTGGGAAAAATATCTGTCATAACATTTATCTTGATTTTCTGCAAATACACACCGAGTACGAGCTAAAAGAATCAGTAACAGAAACCTGTACACACAGTTAGATAAGATAAACCCGGCAGGCCGAACCACAGATCCGTTCTGAGTTGTAAAACTCTGGCATATTTGCTGTAGATTAGATTAAAATCTGGCACATCACCAGATTCAATAACTTATGCTGCAAATGTTTTATTTACACAAAAACTAAGATAAGGCCGCAACCTCTGCAAACAGTTTGCTTCAGGCGATCGCCCTGCCTGGAGGACGAAAGCGTACGTGTGCGCTCTCTGGGACAAGGCCCGCAGATAAAACGTGTTAATTACCCATTACTGGAACTGGCTGGTCATACCCAGAACAATGACTTATGCTGCTGCTGCCGCCATCAGAAGAGAGGCAAGTCATGGCGTATAACAGCACCAGCAATTATCCCTCAATATGCTTTGTTTTCAATCATACAAAATGCCTCTATTATGAGCCGATGATGAGTAATAAGTAAGAGCGTGAACCATGTGCAGTCTTGTTATATATGCAGAAAAAAAATCCTCACTGTTGTTCTGGATGGACAAAAAGCTGAGCTATTTAGAAACCCAACTAAGTCAAAAAGAGCAAAACAAACAAGAATCTGTCTTATCTTTGATTAAAATTTCAATCATTCTAAGATTGAAATAAATCTTAGAATTTATTTTGAATTTTGAAGTAAATTCTAGAATTTATTTCAGAATAAATTCTAAAATAATAAATTTTAAAATTCATTCTAAATATTTATTTAGAATCTATTTTAGAATAAATTGTAAAATATATTTTTTAAAATTTATTCTAAAATTTAGAATTAAATTTTAACATTTTATATTTTAAAATTTAAATAAAGCAATTTAATAAAAAATTATTTTAAATTATTATTAGCCTTTTCTACATGTCATTATGCAAGAGAAAAGCCTCAAACATTTGAGGAACATGAACAATTAAACAAAAATAGAGGCACTTCAATCAGTAAAAACACAAAACAGAATATTATTTGTAGATTAACATGCAGATTTACTGATTTAATTAACAGGTTGAATTTTCTGGAACTTGGATTTAAAAGCATAACTCTCTAAGTAACGTTCTTTGTCACAAGAAGCTGCTGCTTTTTGTTTCACTTTGGTAAAAAGGAAAGAATAACTCAACTTTTGATATTTAAGTATTTGTTTTCTCTCTCTGTTGCTCTGGCTTTTGGCAGGAATACGTCCAGTTTCAAGGAGGAACAGCCAAGATATTCTTGCTTTTTGACTCATGCCCAAAATATGTTATAGTTACTCACACAGAGATTAAGAAGCTGTGACTAAGATTTAAGTTTTCTTTGCACGTTAGTTATTAAACATTATAATGTCAAGGCTTGTCAACCAGTCCCAAAGGTTTAAAGGTTAATTTAACAAGACTCATTAAGTTCCCCGTTTTGAAACTCCCTTTTCTCCAAATAAAATGAAAGAGAACAGATCATAGGAAACAGAAATTTGTTTAAAAAATGTTTTTTTCTAGTTTTAGGCCTATTAGCAAAGGTAAGAGGAGAAACACCTCAAAATAATTTCACTCAAGTTGAGGTAAAAGGCAGTAAAACTACTCCTAGAAATTAATAAACCTGCCAAGTTATTAAATATTATTTCAACTGAAGTTTTTTTCATAATTTACCACATAAAACTTAAAGTTTCAGTGTGTTTTGTTGGGAGTGTTATATAATACATCAATATAAGCGAAACTCTATCCACTTTTATAAGCTTCAGAGTTATTTTTCTATCAGTTTTTTGATCTAGAAACTTATATTTTTGCCCATTTCTCTTTTCCAAATAGCTCAAGTTCAGTCAGATTCAATGGGTCGTTTCTGTGAGCATCTATTTTTAAATCTTTGTCACTAATCTGTTGTTCTGGACTTTGATTAGGCCATACTAAGACTCTCCATCCTAGCTCCACCCTTAAACAGAAATGTGGTTTATGTGCAAATCCAATTTATTTATAAAGTATGTGATGGACCAAGTTAAAAACAGGAGTCACAGGATATATTAGAAAAATAGTTGGTTTTTTTTATTTTAACCCAATAAATGACAAAAGATAAACTGAGCTCATGAAAGAGGTCAAAGAAACAAAACTGAACTCAGGCAAAAAACATAAACAAATTAGCTGCACAAACAAACATAACTGACCTACCAAAGAAATGATAAACGGGAGTTTATATACTGGCTGATCAGACCAATTAAGACACAATAGAGTAACTCAACAGAATACAATTACAAATAACACAAAAACAAATAACAGTACAGCTAAGTTTGGCTAAACTAAAGACCCAAAAATGAAAATCAAACATGTTAAACTTTAAATACTAACATTTACTTAAATACAAAACTTATCTAAACAAAGAAACTACAACTAGCAGGAACTAGTGGTGCAGTCCAATCAGCATTTAAGCCTGCTGAGCCTTGGCCTCCATCTTTGTCTGGCAACTCCAAGGCGGGTAAGTACTGGCAGGAAAAAACAAAGAATTAACCTTAAGCAAACAAAATTAACTTTAAGTTGATATAAATACATATGTTATCTAAATGTGCGCTAACAAATAGAACAAATGTATCCAAATCAACTAATAAATGTTTTTATTGAAACTAAAGTGTTGTTGTGTTTGTATGAAAAAATAAATTGTGCATAAAAAGAGTTACCGACATAGGAGTGTGGCCATGGATTTGACCACCTCAAAGTACAAGTAAACAAAACTTTAAAGTCATGTGAAATAACAAGATAAATAAAAACTAAACAGTCATAAAGGACTCAAACTGTGATGAAAGCCATTGGAAATAAGAGTTAAAATAGAAAGAAGTTTGTTTAAGTTTTAGAAGCGTACTGTTACGTCTGAAAGAAAATGGTAGGACTGAATTTTATTTACGAATAAAAGAGTAACAGGGGCTAAATGTAGATGTTTGCCTCACTTTTTTTCCGAAAAGGGAGAATCATTTCTCTTTCACTTTCACTAAACTTTATTGAAGTTTGTGGCTGTAACAAAACAAAACGTAAAAAAAACTAACTTCTAAACTATTTGTTTTTTCTTTTGTTCTGCAGTGGAGGTCAGCTTTAAAAAAGTAATTTCATTATTGCCTAACTTGCTCTTTGCTTTTACCACAGTAATCCGAGATCTGCATTACTTCACTAGTGCAAACTCTTCATTATGTCACTTAAACTGTGAGTACAATAGTAGACTATCTCTTTAATCCCTAAGTAATCCAAATTAGCGAGATTTATTAATCCCTGCAGGGAAATTCCAGCAGTATAAATGAAATTAAAATCCACCATAAAATGTCCAAGTAGCTTTAATTACACCTGCTATGCAGAGAAAAGTAAGCACTGGATCTTTTTCTCTTTTTTTCTCCTTAAGTAATCTTGGAGCTGGAAACGCTTTCAACACACGAAAGACGCCTACAGCTCGTAAAAAAAAACCAAACTGGACAATGAATCTGGAGTTGTTAAAAATTTATAGTGAAATACCCCTGCCTGTTCCCTCACCCTTGTGCGCACAAGCTGAAGTCAAACGTTTACTGACCCTAAAAATAAAATGTTTTCTGCAGATTGTATAATTACACGGCGCGGGGAGTGGAGATGTTAGCATGTAATGCAATGCCTCTTGTGTGTGTTTGTGGAGGGAAGGGGTTGCGGAAACGGGAGGCAGATGGGGCGGGGGAGCGTCGCTACAATGTAATTAAAATACGATGGCCTTTGCAGAGCTCAACATGTTATTGTCTTCTCAACCTCAACTGCAAAAATAGACCTGTTTTCTTTTTCCTCCCTCCATATGCTTCTGACCGATCTGAGGGATGGATTCAGCTTTGAGGCGGCGATGATCAACGTCTTGTGAAATGCCGGCCTTTGGCATCGTTTCTATCAAATTCCTGTACCTGTACATAGTAGCTGCATGTGTATCCGCTGTAAAACTGTCAGCACGATATATCCAGCTTGCTCAAAAAGGTCCTTAAAAACCTCAGGTAAAACTCCAACCGGTCCCATTCCCCGGGTTTCACCCCAGACTGTCCACAGCCTGTCTTTCTGACTTATGCAATTCCATCCGAGAGGCATTTTATTGAAGTGGTTGCCTATTTGCCCTCGCATTAAACGCCTGAGGAATGCGTCCCTGGGTTTGCTGAGGTTGTTTTGATGTGCATTCAAAAAGCCTGTGTGCAGAAGGAGCTCATTCACAGCTCGCATGGACTCAATGGCTTCATTTGTCCTTGAAGGTAAACACTCGCAGAGAGGAGGACCACAAATATGGCCTTTTCAAATGCCAGCACCCCCTCGGCTCTCCATCTTATGTGACAATGAGCAAATTCCTATTCAAAAGCGCTTACTGTGCGATAGTGTAACCATTGTGGCGGCGTCAACACACCTGAGCAAATGACCGAACCACATCAGTGCTGAACAAAGCCGGCCTTGAACTGTAAACGTGACGTACATGTGTGTGTGGGACACTCAGACAGGGTAAGTGCCATTTTTCATTAGGGAGTCTGACAAGCTGATGTTAGTGAGTTATTTAGCTGTGTTGTCCGCCTCTTCAGCAGTACGCTGTTTATCTTAACCGTGATAAACACGCCAACTCTTCGTAGTTTGTTTGAAACATACACTAACACTTTAAAACAAGTTAAATGTTGGTGTAAAGCTGTTGGGACAAGAAGTTGGGGAATTTTAACCAGATGCTAAATCAGAAATTGTGACCCATTTGTTCACATTTAGCTGAACTTCTTTCACATTATAAAACAGGAAGACGGTTTATAGTAACATTATTGTTGTGCTAATAACTCCACTGTCTTTAGCAAACCAGTTTGTTTACTAAAGGTAACGTTAGCCATTACTTGCTAAGCGGTTAGCACAAGCTAGCTACCCCAGGTTTTAAAAGAGTACATTAAAATATTACTTTAACCACATGTCTGCCAGAGGTATGAATCATTTTGGATTCAGTGTTTCCAGATTGGCTGCTTTTGAACACTTTGGGCTGGAAAGAACAGCTTACTTTATTAGCTTATTATCATTTTTGAAATGTCAAAAATCTGCCGAACGTGACAAAGTCAATGATTAGTCATTCGTTAATCATGTGGTAGCAGCAGTAAAACAAAAATCCCAGTGGAACATCATGGTTTAAAAGGAGAGCGCCACCAAAAAAAAACACACAAGTCTTGTGCTCAAAGAGTCATGAAGACCCAAAGGGATCTGGTTTTGGGTCGCATGTAATAAAGGACAAGCAAAAATGTTGTGAATTGTTACAAGTCTATCAGTCAATCTGTCATAAGGGCAGATTAACTGTTTACTGGAGAATTTAGATTTTAAAAAAGGCTGTTTGCTGTAAAAAGAAAAAATACATGAATATATTCTGAGCAGCAATTATGCAAAAACTATATAAAAATGAATACATTTTACATTTAAGATAAAAAAGCACTTTTGTCTGTAATAGCTTGTTTAAAGTAAATAATTCCTCTGAAGCTGCAGTATATAACATTTATAAAATGTATTTATTTTATTTTTATTTTTTACATATTTGTCGTAACAATATTGTATGACACAGAGAAGCTGTGAAAAAAAAAAATCAAGGTTCTCTGTCTTTTCCCAGTTCTTCCAGTAACAGCCAATCAGAGCCAGGAGGCGGGTTTTAGCGCTGTCAATCATGACCTCTTTGCTCTCTGCTTTGATGCAGCTTCTCCCTATCATGAATGCTAAGGCTAGTTAGCATGTCCACCAATTTTGGCAGATTAACAGTTTTTCTGTGATGATTAGTTGTTTGTCCACCATTAGCACATATTGCAGTGGGTACACAAGCATGATTGACAGCATTAAGACACTCCTCCTGGCTCTGATTGGTTGTTTTTGGATAATCTTTTTATTATCTGTCTCATAACGTGATGTCATGACATGGAGGCAGCTTTAACAAATGTGTAAAAAATATATTTCCTATAACAGTTATATGCTTTTTTTAACCTTTATTTTACCAGGATTTTTAAAAAAACAAACATTGAGATTAAATGGAGTCCAGGCCAAGACACAACAACAGATACAAAACATAAAAGTAAACGGGTAGGATAAAGGGTAGCTTTAATATTGATGAAATATTAACATTAATATGGGGAAATATTATATATTTCTGTTATAACCAGTACTTTTTCATCAATATTAAGGAATTATTGATTGAAAACAAGCTCCTAAATTGTGCTGAAATTATACTTGTAATTTAGTTTTGTCAAGTGTACCAAGATATTTTCACAAGAATCTACCAAAAATATTAAGGTTTTGTGTTTTTGCATCTCATTGCCAGAAGGCAGATGGACAGCTGTGCTTTTTAGGACTGAATCTTCTGAGAATGTAACTCTGAAAATAAGTCAAATACAACATCTTGACTTCATCTTCAGGAATCTCACAGACATTTTCTCACACAGTCCTCAGCTTCTTAATCCTCATTGTTATGTCATGCCGTGCATGCTATCGTGACAGCTTAGTTACCAGGCCGTGCGTTCGGCATGTGTGAGCAGCTCACAGGTGCTGCCTGTCTCGGCCCCGGAGTCGAAGCTGACAGACGTGTTTCTGCTCACTGTCACTTGAAATCACCAGATTTGTTGCTGCCTCTCAGGAGAAAACGGCGGGTTTAAAGGTGAGGGTCTACAATGGAGTAATTCATGACATGCATCTGTGAGGGAAGGAAACTCAAACTCAAGTCCTGCTTCAAACAACTGGGTCAAATAATTTAAATTAGCACCACAACAGTATATGTGTCCCTCTAGACTCCAGAAGTACAAATATAACCTTCAAGAAAACAATTGTGTGCTTAAATATTTTTTTATCAAGCAGTTTTTATCTGTTTACTGCCAAATTACCTCAATCAGACACTTCAGTTTTTTTGCGATTCCACGATTTTGGAAGTTCACGTAAAATCAGTATGTCCTTGCACTTTCTATGCCAACATATAATTATGAGCTTGTTGCAAAGTTTCTGCAAAAATGGTCAAAAACATTGGGTCTAGGTAATGCTAACTCCCACCTGTAGCCTTACATGAAGTCAAGTTATAGTCCGTGATCATTACGGCGCGTAACAAAAAGTCACATTTCCTGCCAGACATAAGCAGAAATACTGCAAATATCTTACAAATATTCAAAAATTAGCACCACAAAATCTGAAGTTTTGATTGTAAAACAATCACAAAGTCCTCAAGTGACTGATGTAGAAAGATGGTAAATATTATTTACATTTGAGAAGAACTCATCAAATGCTACGACAAGCGTATGAAGGCCAAACAAGGAATAAATAAATATAATACTACCAACTTTATTCTCGTATTTTTACAAATTTGTGTGTAGGACCTGTTCTGGCTAAATTAGCTGATTGCACAGGACTGGAATAACACCGATAGGATCCAGAAGAATCAAAGGAAAAGGTTTGAAGCCTTAAATGTTGCTTTGAACTGTGCAATTTATGTCAGTTGGCAGAGATATAATGATTTTCTCTAATCCTAAACCTGGGATTTCTATCCGCCGTAGGCGCCTGTCCTTAACCTTTCCTGTCTCATTAGTTCTGACACTGGAATTGTAACTTACAGGCATTCCCAGATCATTTTTCAAGAAAATGTCAGCGATAAAAAGCGTTTAGGACAACAGATTAGGTGTCCATGGAGACCTGAGCTCAACATCAGACACCTAACCAACAACTTCAACAAGCTGACGTTTTTTTACTGCATCAAACAGAAAGAACAGGCCGTAAGAAAATAAAACACAACACAATCAGATGTAATAATGTGATAACTGAAGCACCAAGATACCAGAAGTCTCTTGGGTCTTCAGGTTTCAGGCCTGCAAACCTGGCATGCAGCACAGCAGTGTCTGTTTTTCTCAGCATTCCCAGGAGAGGTGTGTATGTATTTACTTGTCTGTAATGTCTTTCATTGCACCACAGCACTTCAGAGAGCCTAATGGTGCGCCCATTTCAACACCTCGGGGGCTGTTATGAAGAATAACTCAGAGTCCAACAACAACGTTGAAAGTTTGACACAGTAGGTATGAAGGCGGGTTATTTTGTAGCGAGGAGACATTTGTTCCCACACCTGTAAAATTCCACCTCCGACTGTAAAGCTCCTGCAGCCAAACGACGCGTTACTGCAGACAAACACACTCATACTTCAGATAAAAGAGGTGTACTCGTGCATGGCTAAGAACCAACAATGAGTGAAATCCTTTCCCTCTGATTGACAGTTTGTTCCAAGGCGAAAGCAGCCGGGGCGTGTTGTGTTTAGAAAAACTTTCATCTTTGGAGGAATTAAAATATTTCTGAACTTCCACTTTTTAATGAGGAAAATTTATGCTACTTTTAAAAATACCATCTTTAGTTGCTTATCTTAGTAGGATCGGGTTTTAGCTTCAGATGCCACTATGATAGGATGGATAAAAATAATAAAGCATCACCAAAAATGTATTTTATTTCAGTATTTAAATTCAAACTCAAGTGTCGTATGGCGTCAAAGCACACAGAGGAATACAATTCAAATAGTGGCGGGACTCCATGAACATTTTAAATCGAGTTAATAACTAATAATTCTGTCGCATTTAAATGGAAAAGTTCAAGTTATTGAATAAAGACATATGAGCTCAACAACAAACATATTTATTGTTTTAATGTGTCGTTTCGGTTATTCAACCTTCAGATTGATCTGAATTGATGTCAAGTGTTACAGGAAGTTCTGATGTTTTAGGGAAATTCTTTGAAAAAATATTTCTATAGAAATTAGCCTTAGGGATGTTTGTGTTTCCTGCAACATTTTTTGCATTGAGATGCTATTTCAGGCTTGAATAGCTCCAGTGATCAGCCAAATCATCTTTGCACAAGTTGAACACAACAATCGTCTTTTCCAGCGTCTCATCAGATTGTTTAAATTAACTTTCAGAGGACCAAGAGAAACGACTTCGTCGTCCATTGCTGTAGTTTGCATTAAATTTATCTGTGCGCCAGAAACAACACAAAGGTTTCATCTATAAGTTTTTTTAAAATGCCTTAGTCTGTAGAAAATATTTTATTATTATGCTTTATTTTAGTTTGTTCTGTCATAAAAAATACACTGAAGTTTGAGACATCGATCTAAACCACTTTAGCAAAAGGATTAATTGCTTTGTTTTTATTTGGCAGGATACTAAACCAGATGTTATCTTGCCTAACATCTAACCTGAGCAAATGAATTGCGTGGAAGAGTGACTATTATCATCCAGTGAATCGAGGAAGCACTGCATCACCAGATCTTATCACAAAATGAATGAAAAAATAACACAACTTGAGCATTGTTCTGCCATGTTTTCTTGAGAGCGTCCTAAGAATGCGTGTGGGGAACCGATGAAGTCCTCCAACCTGTTCAGAACAAAGAGAAAGGAAACTTTCTCTGTGTGCTCTGAATCATCCATCAGCGTGCAAATCATGCAAATTGCAGGGAAGGGTGGGTATGAGTGCTGTAATTTCAATGGGATATGTGTGCTTTATTTAGAGCGCGGCGCGGTTAGGGGGGGCGAGCGCACGGAGGAGCCGGGCCCTCTGGTTGCTGCATTGTGCTAGGAGACGGGGCCTTTCCACTGGTCGTGACGGGCGGTTCTGATGTGGCCGACCACGCAGCACTGATGATTGGGTAGCATGTGTTCCTTGACCCTGACCATAATGGACAACTTTTACCCGCCGGAAGAAAATTACAGCCCCTCAGGAATGTTGCTGTTATTATTTTTCCTTCTTCCTATAAAATTGGAGAGGACGTTTTCAACATGTAAGCAATCGCAAAACCATTGAAGTTAAACCATCCGCGGAGGGAAATGGGCATTTTCTTGCTGTCGTTCATGTAGGAGGGAAGTAGATTATTAGGAAGGATGGGAGATGAGTTTATGGGGGTGTTTTACCAAATTAGACAAAGTACAATCAACACATTAATTTCTTCCTCTTTTACCCGCCTACTACTAATTCACAAGCTCAGCTTCTGTCGTCGTATGGCAGAGAGAAGGAGTCTTTTCCCACACAAGTGTCTAACAATAACACTCAAACACTTAAACACATCTCCAGAGCGAGCGGAGCAACTTAAACTCCTGAGTTTTAAATCATCCTCAAAATACATTTGCAGGATTTCTTCCAACCAACCTGTGCAGGCCACTAAAAAAAAACTGAATGTGACTCACGAGAATCAAGTCCACATAAACTTAAATTGCTTGATATATTTGGCCAGAGTCAGCCGGGTGAGTTTAATGGGGTCTGCATGAAGCTAAATAGAACGACCACATGGGTCAACACCAGAAGTGAGGCTGGTTTGGCCCACAGCGAGCCGACCCAGCATCTGTTTAAAAGCTACTAGCTGGACACAAACAGGGAACTCTGGCTCGCCCTCCCCGCAGAGGAAGGCAGGGGTGCTCAAAATGCAGCCCAGGGGACTATTTGTGGCCCTCAAAGTGATTTTTTACGGCCCTAAACTGTAATTAAAACATGATACAAATTTGACTCGTCCATCACAGGTGGAAACTTTTTGTTTTGTTTTTTGACAGTACCGTAATTCCGCCACACTTTGCAGTATCTAAAAAATTACAACTGTCTCTGAAATGTGAGACATTGCGCTTTCCAGCCAATCTCGGGTTATTGCAATAATTTCATTCCCGCCGTAGCAAGGAGCGAAATTAATCTGAGGGGCGCTCTTTTAATAGACGGCAAACTGCAAAAATAACTAGAAATTTCCACTTGTTATGGATAAATGAGCAAATATATTTACTCACAGGACACTTAAAGAACTGCATACAATTAAAATAAGCAAAAATGTCCAGGTGGAGATTTTAAACTTGGGCCTAAAGGGGTTAAAAAGAACCAGAACCAGACATGGAGAAGCATCTTTCAGCTTCTATACACCACAAATCTGGAACAAACTTCCAGAAAACTGCATGACAGAAGTTCCTGAGTTCCTTTAAATCCAGACTAAAAACCCACCCATTTAAATTTGCTCTTGAAACATAATAAATGAAACATTAATGAACATTTTCATGTTTACTTGATAAAATGTAAAGCTTCAATTAGTTTGTATTTTTGTGTTTTTATGACGTAAAGCACTTTAAATGCCTTGTTGCTGAAATGTATTATACAAACAAACTTCATTGACTGAAGTACAACACAAAGTATTCGTCTTTTTATAACCAACTTTCTGTAGTTTTGATTTGTAATCGTCAGTGTTGATCCCAGTTTTGCCCAAGTCTCTTTAGAAAACGAGGTTTTTAATCTCAGTGAGAAATACTTTGTTAAATAAAGGTCACATTATAAGAAGCAGAACTGCATCTGTATAGATACTTTTGCTGAAAGGTTGACTCTGCAGTGCTAAAATCAGCTCTGATTTAATTAGAAAATGTTTTGAAAGGAAGTGACTCAAATCTTTTTCTTATAACAGAATAAATTTGTTCAATGAAACCCAAAAGAATTTGAAAACTAAATGAAATTTGTCTTAATATGTAAAAAAACAAACAAAAAAAAACTTCAATAGCTTAATTATTATTATTTTAATGTTTTTATGTTACTTTTGGCTTGCCAATTTTGATGAAGAGTTTGTGCACCCCTGGCTTAAAGCATGTGCAAACAGAGAGCAGAGCTGCTTCATCCCCCATGTAGTGAAACTCCTCATTAGGGTTCAGGTCAAGAAACTCAGTTGAACTTTGAGACGTAAACAGCTCTTTTCAGGCCTTTGGTCCCTTTTTTTGAAGTGTGGAGATAAAGATGGCTGAGATTAGCGCAGCTTGAATTCAGGGAGGGGGCTTTAAAGGTCTTCTTAAGGGTTGAGGGGGGCATTGAGGTACCATCAATGATTACATCTGCAGCGGAGGATCAAAGCCTTTGCCCTGAGGGATGCTGCCTCTTGTTGCTGCTCACCTCACCTGTCCTGTTGGGTGTGCACAAGAGAGCTGCAGAGATATTTCGGGTATTTTGGGGTTGGAGGAGAAAGAAAGACGGATGTTCTTAAACCTACAAACAATTACCTGAATGTCAAACAAGTTAAAGCTATTCAAACGAGTGGAAGGTGTTCACACCATTTCAAACCTATTTGTTCACACTGGGATCTTATGTTACAGATAAACAAAGTTGTGTAACTGTAAGCTAGAAGCAAAAGGAGCCAAAAAGTTCTACGAATTAAAATTACTGCACGTCTCTTCTGAGTTTGTTCATTTAAAAATTCAACATTTCTGTCAATTCTTCTTCGCAAATCAGCTCAAATTGAATGGATATCATCTGTGACAAACAGATCTAAATTCAGCTTCTCAGTTGAATTTAGGTCACAAAAAGTCAGATACGGGCCAAAAAAAGCGGATTTGAGTCTCATTCACCTGATGTGTGAACGTAAACGTAATGAGGCTTCTGCAGAACTTGATGACGTTCAAAGGAGGCAATTCGGTCATTAATTCAGCTGCACATCTTCGGGTTAAACCAAACATTATATCAGCAGTCTGCTTTGAAGCCATTCAGCCATAAACTCCTTTGTGCACCAAGTTATCCTACAGTCAAATGCATTACAGGCTCATAATCTCAAACCTAGCAGCAAATAGCTAACCAAACTGCTGAAAAAGAAATGATCAGGATGCTGGGATGGCCTAGTTAAAGTCTTGACTTGAACTTGATTCACCCCAGTGTACTGAAGCATTGTTGGCACAAAAAGTGGGCCAAAAACCTTCCTCTTTACCGCTGTAACAAAGTCAAAGCTGGTTCCACTACCTAATAAATCATTCTCTGTTTATCTGCACTTGAGGTTAGATTTAAATCATTTCTAGAGTTTCTTTGAAAATAACATGATACATAAAACCAATTACAGTTCATATCATGTCCAGCAAAATGGGTTTTCTGGTTTTAATGTACAGAACTCGTGCAGTGTGATGAAACTAAGTAAGATTTTCTGCAAGTTGAAGGAAGAGTTGCTGTCCTGTGACTCAACTGTGTGTTTTGTGTGGTTGAGCCGTGGCGACCAGCCAACCTCCAGCCACAACTTATCAGTCTTGTTTTTTTTTATGTTTCAAAACATTATTTTTGCCAGCACTGCAATGGTGAAAGGTTCATTATGTTTTCTCTACTAGCATTGAGTTGAACATTATGTTTCAAGGAAGTGCATCCTATTGTGACAGTGACAAACACAACAGGAGATGCGGAGAAAAAAATTTCCCCACGACAGAAACGCAAACAGGGAAACATTATTTAGCAAATGCTTCCTGTTAGCACACATGGAGCTGCAGTCTGAGATTCTGACCTGTAATTTATTGCATGGTTGCCTTATGATCTCCTGTGGGCATGAGAGTAAATTACCCCTCTACGTAGATAATGAGATAGCTGATCACAGAGCTACAACCTCAGCCTTGGTGTGAAGTTTTTCAGACACGCGTCAGAAGCCAATTAACCTTGTTGGAAAGGTCACATTTTCATCTTTAGGAAATTTGGTTTCTTGCTTTAAAATACACAAACCATGTTTTCATACCTTTATTTGCCCATAAAATCAGTAAATTGAGATTAATCTCTTTTACTGGAGTTTTATCGTTTGGGTAAGACAGACATGAGTACAAGTTAGGACAGGATACGTTTCAAAACCAAACTACATACATTCACTTACATAATCGCCGTTTTCAAGAAATTCAATTAAGCAAATCATTTACAGACAGACGTAACTTCTTCAAGTGGTAAAAATGGTATAAATGGCCTGCATTTGAACATTTTAATCAAGTCAGAGGACTCCAAAGTGCTTTACACTAATTATTCACCCATTCATTCACACAATGATGGCGGTGAGCTACTTTGTAGCTACACTTGCCCTGATAGACGAAAAGGCTGCCATTGAATCAAGGCCACTGGAGCAAAAACACAAAATCTTACCAAGTATTTTTGGTTTAGTTTCTATTGAAAATATCTTAGCCCACTTGAAAGAAGGCAAAACTAACTTTTTAAGTAACTTTTCAGCAAAATATAAGAGCTTGTAGAATGAAAAAGAACAAAGTTCACTTACAACAAGATATTTTTCCCATGTTATAAGTAAAATAATCTGCCAGTGGAACTAGTAGTGACTGATTATTCGTTAACTGGAGTAAACAGACTCAAGAAAAGGCAATTTACTGAAATAACAACACAATCAGAGCAATAATTAAACCAAACAATGTACAAAATATACAGACCACTGCACTGAACCCCATTGAAAATCTCCTGGTCATTCCACCAAATATTGATTTCTGAACTTTTCCTGAGTTAAAGCATTAATATTTTTGTTTCTATATGAATATGAACTTGTTTTATTTGCATTATTTAATGTCTGAAAGCACAGCATCTTTTTCTTATTTTGACCATTTCTCATTTTCTGCAAATAAATACAAAAGTTTTGCTTGGAATTTTGGAGACATGTTGTCAGTAGTTCATAGAATTATAAGTTTACTCAAACGTAAACCTATAAGAGGTAAAATCAGAGAAACTGGTCATTCAGCCATTTTAAGTGGTCTCTTCAATTTAAATTTAAAGTAAAAAAAACTTTGTAAATATATTCTACCCAAAACTTCTCAAGTGGTATGGCTTTAGCTTCAAACGGTTCAAAATCTGCATAAATTTTTTTTATTAATCATCATCTCTACTTTCATAATGGACACCAAAGTGAATTAGAAAGTGCTTGAAAATGAGCAAAAGAAGGAGCTACTAATATGAGATTAACAATGTTTTGTTTTCTTAGTTTGTAGAAGTAAAGCAACAAAATCATTCTGTGCACCTCTTGTGAGCTAAACACAAAGTTGCTGTTATTTAAAGAAATCAAGCAGGCGGTGAGTTACATGTTTACAAAATATCAGGCCGTTTTGTGGTCATTTGTCCTGCAACAGATGGTCGTGTTATTCTGAACAGATTCTATCGTTGGCAGCTGTGTGTTGGCTTTTTATTGAACTTTTGGTTTTGCTTCGCTGTTCAGCCTCAATGGTTTCTGTTCGCTTCAGATAAACTCGCTTGAAGGACCAGCGGCACACAAGTAGCAGTTTTCAATTTTGAAAACGGAGTAACGATGAATCCAAACAGGAAGTTTCAGCAGAATTTCATAATGTTTTAAATTAAAGAACATTTCATCATCAGGAAACTGAATTATCGCTTTGGTGGAGGGGTGAACTTGCTCAATCGCTGATGAGAAGAAGTTGCTAAATTGGAAAAAACTTGCAACAAAAGCCTCTAATTCGTGTGGAAAAGTCAGTTTAAAAAGACAAAGTGGAGCATGGAAGTAATAAAAGAAAAAACAAAAGAAGAGTGACTCACTCATGAAGGTGTTTGTGGGGATTTTTGTCTCCCCCCGTTGAGAAATAGCAGCTGTTACAATACGTTTTAGGCCATAAATAAGTAAGAATAATTATAGACAGTAATCTCTAATTGCTCTGAGGTGGGTGAAGGTTGTGTCTGCCTGTCTGCACATTTGAAACGTGGGAGGCAGGAGACGACGGCCGCACCTTCTAATATACAACGCTTACTACATCAGGCAATCCTTGTTTGCAAAACGACTGAAGTCAGAGCTTCAGTTAATCTCATTAATTATGTCTAAGATTACCAATAAGTGCCATTCTTGACATGTGTGTTTACTTTGGGGAATGCAGATATGTGTGATTCACGTTTCAAGATGTTGGCGTTTTAAGATTGTGGGCTGTTTGATTTTTTTTTTTAAGCGTCTGTGTCGTATGCAGAGGCACACAGTGAACCAACCACGTGTGCAACCACCCGACCCAAAATCATATACGAGACGGGGGGTGGGTTCTTTTAGAGCTCTGTGGAGAGACCCCATCATTGCACCACTGAAACATATACCCATCAAACAAGCTATTTCTGGTCCTGGCTTCTTCATGTGGTTGATGTGCTATTTTTGCCTCACCCTTGAATTTTAACTGAATGATATTGTATCCCCTGACCAGACTCCCCGCCTTTGCAACTTATATGAGGAAAATCATCTGCAGATCGGATGAGTCACGGTAGGTTATCGTAACCAGCACAAAGCCGAGGACGAGCGGTGGCGAGTGCGTCTTCGAGCCCCCCGTCCCCCGGGACGCATCCTGATGGTTTGTTTTCGCTCAGCTGCAAATGGTTATGGCAGCAAACCATATGGCTGTGGAGGTTGAGTGGTCTTGGTGGAAAATGGGGACGGAAATTACAGAGGGAGAGTGCTGGTGTCACACAGGCCTCTCATTGCTGATTGGGTAAATACACAACGTCCCTGAAACTGGGAAAAAGTTACTGGTTTGGTTCATGAGGATACTGGTTGCATGCTTCACCTGCCCTCACAGCTGGATATTGTTTATTTTAAAAGGCGGCATTCGTTCATGGTAGCTGTGCACTTTCTAAGCAGGGCTATGAATTTTCTTTAAAAAGCGTTTCCACTACTAATGTGTGCAAATCTTTGTCTATATTCTGCTAATGTTCAATAAACCAAAGTTAAAATCACACGTGAATAAGCTTGTTAATGCAATAAGTCATTAAAACTCATAGCACACTAGGGCTGCACCGATTGCAGGTTTTTGGCCGATTAAAAAAAGCTTAACCTGCCGATTCCGATTATGGCTGATTCCCTTTTTTTTTGTCTGTAATGTTGCTAAATATAGCAAGAAAATTGCTGAGTTGTAGTAACTATTGTTAACTGTAAACATGGAGACATGTGGGCCGATCCGTCAGTCAAACCTCTCTCACCTGAGAGCAGAAGAGCTGAGGCTGACAAGATCGGCTTTGCATGTCAACATTGTCCGATCACAGATATCCCAAAATTAAGGAAATTGACTCCGATAAATCGATGCACCCCTAACTAGCACTCACCAGACATCGGCGACGTCAAGAAATATTTCCAGTTTATGGAGGTATTTCCTGTCTTACAAAGGTCAACTTACAAAACAGATGGATAACAATGGGCTGGGAGAGATTATTTTAATTTTTATTCAGGTTTTGTTAAAAAAAAATCATCACCTTTAGCTGTTTTAAAGGTTTAAGCAATTTCTCTGACTGCAGACTTGACCTACAGAAGCAACATTTCCATTACAAAATCTGCATAAAATTATTTTGATATTATACTAACGTCAAAAAACAATATAATAAAAAGAAACAGCTAAGATTGATTAGTTTTTAAAAGCTTCATAAACCAAGGTAAAGGTTAAACACTTTCAGCAGATTTTAAGTCACGTTTATTTGCATAGCACCTGTCAGAAACAATACAATTCAAAGTGCTTGACATCATAAAAACAGAATACAGTAACCAATTATGAAACAATGAATACAGTTAAAATTATTAAGTAAATACACATCAAATATGTTGATCAATGTTCCAGTTATTAGGAATCAAAAGCAACTCCACACAGGTGGGTTTTTGAATTAAAGGAACTCAGTGTTTCGGCTGATTTGCAGTTTTTTGAATAAAACAACAACAGTGTTTTAAAGTGTAAAGATGTTAAAACTGGGGTGATGTGCTCTATCTTCCTGGGTTTAGTCAGAACGCCAGCAGCAGCATAATTCATTTATTTCAAGTAATAATTAAAATGGCTGTAAGTCAATCAGGTTTTTTGCTAAATAGAGCTAGACAGAGTGGCGGCCTTTGCATGAATGGACGAGCCCCTTCTCCTTTCACTTCCCCAACCTATTAATAAGAAAACGAGGCTCTGAGGCAGGACAAAACGCAGTGCAGTTCCTCACAAACCCTCCATGCTAGTCTACACACACACGCACACACACTCATTAAAAACAATAAAAATCTCGTTATAGGGGCAAAAGTTATGTTTTTTCATCGTTCTGTATTTCTGCCGCCCTGGGCGACTACCCATGTGGTCCATATAAAAATATCATGACATATTTATTGCTGTATATATTTACGTTTATGTTCATATTAATTTTTATGAAAAGCTAAGTATCTTGGAGATAAATAATCATAAAAACAACCAAATATAAGTCAATTTTAGTCCACTTTAAAACTCAATCTTCTGGTAGTATTCATAACATTTCCTATGTTACATCCACAAACTTATATTTTTTGTAATAGACCACAAAGATGCAAGTAAATAAGGTCAAATAATCAGTTAATAAATTCAATTTGTGTGCCGTTTATTCTCTGAAGGCCTCAGAGTTTTGTTAGATAATGTTAGTGGATCAACAGCATGAGGAACAAGGCAGACGAGTCAGGGAGGAAGTTATAGAGAACATTCAAAATTAAGTTCAGTCATGAAGAAATATCTCAATCTTTGTACATCTCACTGTTCAATCAGTCAGAAAGAATATGGCACACTTGTGAAAAACTTTAAAAAATCTGAAAAACACTGAACACATCTCCACACTAAAGCATGGTGGTGGCAGCATGATGCTTCCTTCAGCAAACAGAAAAACGGCTTAGACGTAAATTCAGGGAAACATGTTTTCAAGATTTGCCTGCCAAATTATCTTTTGACAGACTGTTGAATGCAAAATACCTTAAGATACACAGAACTGGTTCCTGTCAGGTCAGAGTATTTGACTGAAAACAATAAGATAGTGGACATAAAATGTGTGACAAAGACCATATACCATAATAAATGCTTAAAAATATATTATTAAGCATATATTTCAATGCTTAATAATTGAATAATCAAAATATTGACCCCTTTTTAGATTAGTTTTATAAATTAATAATCTTCCAAGCACTGGATGTCCACTGAGGCCTGTTAGTGGCTAAATGCTGTTCTTAATAAAACCAAGGAAATACTTTGAGAATATGAATTTTCTGTCACCAATAAGTCATTTATAATTTTAATCTAAAGCAAAATATCCAAAGTCAGCTTTGTTTTGCTTTTTTCATCCTCCCTGAGAACCTTGCAACCTCATTTAAGTATCACCAGAGGCATTTGTTTCGACGAACTCTCATCATTCACAATCAGATTCTACACATTGTTTAAGGAAATGTTGTCTCTACAATACAAATTCGCTCAAGGAGTTAAACTACCATTACAGGAAAATGTTGCAGCCTGACAGAAGCCCGAACTTCTCTCATCAGAAATTAAGCAATTTGACTTTCCAGAAAAAAATAACCACCGACTAAAAAACATAACTTGTTCCACTGCAGCAAGAAAAATATCTTATTCTGATTTGTACTGGGTTGATAACGTCATAAGAAGCAAAACAATCGAGCTGATAAGTTAACAGTAAACATCAGCTGAACAGATTAGCTTCCTAATGCTAGTCAAATTATTTTCTAACTTCCTTTATCTAGTTATGCTTTATTGTACTTTATATTTAAGTCTTACCTTGCAGCAATAAGACTCTGGGTTTAAATCCCGGCCTCTATCGGATGTGGACTCTCACCTAATGACCCCTGAAGAAAAGCACCAGCGATCCTGCAACAAGATGGATGGATGTCTAAATGCCTTGTTTGCTCCATTTTAAACAAATGCTAATTCACTTGCCTAGAAAGTCCGGTTTGTTTTATTTAGTTTGACTAACAATGGACCAGAGGCTGCTTAAAAAGCAAGAAGTGGTATGTCGCAGGGTTATTTTGTTTAGCGCTAGCAACAGAAATGGCTTCATTTTTTCTACAAACGACAAAAGAGAAATCCTGCAACCGTTAAATCTGACTGTACTTCATTTTGAGAAGGACCTCGCTATGGAAAAATATGGTGTTTTAGAAGATAATCACTGCCGATTCTACTAACTTCAACTAATTGTGCAAATTCATATTATCAAAACGTTCCGCTTTTTCTGGACATTATTGCTATGTCTTTTGCTAAACTTCACTATTTTACTTTTTGAAATATTTGTGTTTTTCAGCTCCCATTGAAATACATTGAAATTCTACAAAGTTCTGCTAAAATCTTCTGCTTTTTCACAGCTTACTACTTCTGCCTACTTCAGCCTAGAAACTCCATTCAACTTTTAATCAAGTCACAAGACTTTAAACTATATTCAGATGTCTCGGCTTTCTGATGTTTTTTACTGTTTTCCCACAGTTTTGATTTAAGTTTTATGCAGATTTGCGATCGTTTTCAGGTTTATTCTCCAACTAGAGTCACTCTAGTAACTGACGAGTTTTGAACTTTTCATTCTTTTTGACAAACAAAATGATGACGTTCAGACATATTTAATACAGGAATAATTTATGCTTTGAAACGTAGCCACGAGGGCTGCACAGTGGCGCAGTTGGTAGCACTGTTGCCTTGCAGCAAGAAGGTTCTGGGTTCGATTCCCGGCCCAGGGTCTTTCTGCACGGAGTTTGCATGTTCTCCCTGTGCACGTGTGGGTTTTCTCCGGGTACTCCGGCTTCCTCCCACAGTCCAAAAACATGACTGTCAGGTTAATTGGTCTTTCTAAAT
>CAEFZX010009473.1:0-41048 GCA_903066825.1 Alfaro cultratus | reverse complement strand
GTAAAAGTCGAAAGTATCCATTATTAAATCTACTTAAGTAAAGTACAGATACACGAAAATTGTACTTAAGTACAGTAACGAAGTATTTGTACTTCGTTACTTCACACCACTGAACAAAACTACAAACCATCTTTACAGTGAAACACTTTTGTGTAACAGTTTTGTTTTTTTCATCCATACTGCTTCCCGACCTCCCCCTCACCCCCTGCAATGGCACGGCGCCCCTCTAGGGGGCGCGCCCCACACTTTAGGAACCACTGCTCTAGATGGTGTCTAAAAATCCCAAGAGCTTAGCCTTTTTAATATTACAACTTTACTCATTTAAAAAAGATATTTTGGTTTTTAAAGAGATACAAATATCGTGATGTGTTTTCTTAATCTCATTAAAACAATGTTGTTGTTGTTGTTTTTTTGTTTAAAGGAGAAGCTTGGCAAAGTATACAAATTTATGTAATTAATAGAGAAAACAATTTCAGACCAGTGGTAAATATGCTAAATCTACATTAGAATTATTACGTTTTGGCTTTTTGACCAGTTTCCTTTGTCATTGCTCGGCTCTGCAGCACACTGTGTCTGTGAAGACGGTTTCTCCTGAAGGTCCAGCTCCAGTTAGTGAAGGCGTCCCGTCTCTCACCATCTGGCAGAGCGTTCCGGTTCTTCGGTCCTAGCTTCAACAATTCGACATGACGTGGAATCTGCTCATCTGTGTGAATGCGCTGCCAAATAATTCAGTGACACAGAAGTGATAACGCAGAGCCGGGTGAGATCCACAGCGACGTTCTTTACAAAGTGTAGAGTTCATATGGGAAGATGTAGTTACATAACATCTGTGATGCAGAGGAGAATCTGGAGCGGATCAGTGAGAACTACAGTGACGCAGGCTTGCTAACAGAGGGGAAGAGGGAACCTTTACACCTGATTAAAACTGAGCTGCTGTTTTAAAAGACCTGGCGTCTCCTCTGCGTTTTGTGGTTAAAGACGGAGGAGGAACTTAGAGAGCAGCAGAAGCAGGACGAGATAATGGAGGTCAAGTATTAAATCATCATGACAAGTTAATCACCACCAGTAATTGTTTGGTAGTGAATCTAACCTCAACGTCTACAGATTGGAGACAGAGATCTCTCTGGGCAAAAGATTGGAGCACACCTTCCCTTCAGTGATGGATGCAGTGGACAACATGGCCGCCTCCTAACGCCATGTCTTCTGGTGGAATAAACTCTTTCAGGTTTCTCCACCGTATCTTTGTTTCATGAAGATCTGGCCACATCACAAAAATCTGAATCGTTTTCATCCTGATGGTGAGCCATGCTGGCCGAGTCACAGCAAAACAAGCCCGTTCAAAAGTAATCCACACTATGTTTTTGTTTTGAGCAAACTTTTAAATGGCCCAAAAAAGAAAATTCGAATTAGGTGTGTCGCCTTCTGCTGGTTTGGAGTAAATCAATCAGTCTACGCAGAGCATAATTTCGTCAAATGCTGACCATCCTTATGGCTCTAATATACAGGAAGTAGAGATTGCTAACTAGCATGGACCACACATCTCAGAAGAATAGAGAAAATCCTGCTCTGCAAGCCAGAGGTTTGGTGCATCTGGTAAGGCACAAACCCACTAGTGGATGGGAGCGTTCGCTACGTCAGTACGGAGAAGCCAAAAACTACATCAAACGAGACATTTCTAATGAATACCTCAAACTGCTGATGGAAACACATCAGCTCTGGTATTCTGCTTTCTCCTAGGAAATCCAGAAGGAAAATGTCTGACCATCAGTTTGTCACTTGAAGCCCAAACAAACTTGTATTATGCAGCTGGATAATAATACAAAACACACCAGCAAATCCTCTAATCAATTAAACAAGTTTGCAAAGTATGGGTCTAAATTCCCCCACAGCGACATAGGTGGTAGTTGAGGCAAATGTTTAATGGTAGCTGTAATCACCAGGAGACAAAGCTAGGTACTGGGTTTTGGTTGGGGGGGGGGGTTACCTTTTCACATGAGGTCAAGGTTTGAACAACGGAAAACTACATTTGTATTTATGTAGTTATCATGTCCTGCTTTTAAAACTTGTAAGGCCAGAGATTTTTAAGATCGCCAAAAGTGTTTCAAATAAAAATCTATTTGATCTCTCTTAAATCCCCAGTGTGAGATGATTGGATGGTGGGAGGGTGAGGTGGGAGATAAATTGCAAGCATTAAAAGCAAGTCATGAATAAGGAGACTAAATGCCTGAGTTGTGAAGTGTGGAGAATTGCAACATAACTCAAGACGACAAATGTGTGCGAGTCACACTTTGTACTGATATGAAGGAGCTTGACACCCAGTTCAACGCTGACAGCTTACAACTGAGCTCTGAGTCTAATGAGAATTATCTAGACTGCCACCGCACACAAGCAACAAGCCTCTGAACAATTCAAAACTTTTCTATGCAGATTGTCACCTAAATACTCAAACTTTATCCGAAGGTGCTTCTGAACACTGTCAGATGCGTTAACGTTCAACATATCAGCGGTTGGGTTGAACAATGGTTCCCGTCACAGAGAGCGACATCGTCTTCCCATTGGAAGTATGATTTTGGATGATCCGTCATAAAGCCTATAACTTGAGTCAATTTAGAGGAAACTGCAGGAAAACAAACAGAACAGCTGAAAGCGACAATCACAATCACAGCGACTGTCAGTGTCGCCATCAGAGTGATAGAAAATCACTATCATTGCTCCACTGGCACTTTCTCCTCTTCCTTAACACCCCATAAGCTGCTTTGTGCCGGAGCTGGAAGCAGTTAAAGCCGCTTCGTCTTTGCCTCTCGGCTCTCTCTGCTGAATATCCACAGTGGGAGGAATCCACAGGAGGCCTTGCTGCATTACAGCTAACCTTGCTTTAGCAGACTTTGTCAGCAGAGAATGAATAGTGGAAAGAGGACAGGTTAACTCTCTATTGGATTTAGGTCTCGACTTTTGCTGGAGAACTTTAATCACACCATTATGTTTTGATCTAAGCCAGTCTTTCTCAAATTGGAATTTATGTCTGCAGGAATAGTTTTCAGTTTCTCGGGATGAGCTGCAGAACTTTTATTGTTTCTAGAACACCATTACGTAGCGTATCGTAACCGCCAATGTCTTTTTGTGATTTCCGTGTGTTTGGCGTTTTTAAAATCTGTAAATAATTCAAAATGTTCCAAGTAGACTTGTTCATGGCTTTGTTGTGACCAGCCACATTTACAAAACAGAACCACGCTTCTCATTAGGACAAGCAAAGAAGACAATAAGTGAGTTAAGAGACTAATATTTTCATTTCAGGTTGTAAGAGTTATTGTGTAAATGCGGGTCGCAATTTCAAGGTAGGAGGTCCGTGAAAGTTTGTTAAATGTACTAAATGGTCTTCAAATGGGCAAAGTTTGAGAAACACTGAACTAAGTCCTTCTATTAAGTCCTTCTCTCTTCTGGATGAGAAAACTTTTGTTGCCCTTTTCCAGTGGTTGCATTGCTGCCATAGCACCAGTTCTATGTGCTTCCAATGCTGCAAGTTCTGGAACCAATACGGTTATCTCGTCAGAAGCTCATAGAAACCAAAAACCTATCACAAACTTGTGAATACCAGATTCAAGGTTGATGTGTCTGAATTAGGGCCATGGCCTTGAGCCAGAAAAGAGTAACATTCCCTGACTGGGTAGGAGACAAGGTCAATCAATAAAGAAAAACCAGACCTAGAGATGCCCAGATCCTATATAATACTTGATGTTCTGTTTCCAGTGGAGAACAGAACTTGAATCCGACCCCGTACAGTGCGGATTACTTAGAGGAGGGATTCATGAGGTACTAACACACTGACAGCAAACAGGGGGGGAAGTAATCACATGTTTCGCTCTCTAATGATGGGGAAGAGCGGGATAATGCCGCAGTAGACTCTCGAGGCCCCCACTGACGTACAGCGTGCCTTCTGCTGCGTTCAAAATATCTTGGAAGTGAAGAAAACCGCAGCTCCTTCCCACTCCACTCGCTTTGTTTTTTTTTTCCTTGTTCTTCACATCCTGCCTGTGAATCCGTTAAAAGTAGCACATAATCCCAATGGCTGCTCTGTGAATTTGCACATCGGAGCCTGACAGTCGCTGATTAGCCGTTGAAAGCAGCACAACGTCCATGACATCCTCCAACATGGACTGTTCCTGTGGCGGATTTTCACGTTCTGTTATTACACTGTGACATGCTAGTGGAACATGAAGTGTTAGATTATAACATCGGGGTAAATATAGATCTAACCTGATGGATACTTTTTATTTTTCCCTGACATTCTGAGTTGACGGAGTCGGTCGGAGCGAAGGGTCGTCGGCAGGACGGCGGGTCAGAAACAGGCAGAGGAAACTGAGGAGAAGTGGGAAGACAGCAGAGCCTGATCCAAAAAGAAGAGGAGGTGGTAGGAGCCTGCCCCTGGGCATTATGGGAGATTATTAATAAATGTGTGGGGCCCACTGCCAGATGGATTATCACGACAGTTTCTATTTTGGAGTTTTACAGAAAGATCTTCTTAGATTTAGAGCTTCTGTAATCACCGCAGTCACATTTAGAGAGCAGATATTTACATCCACCGTATAAAGAGACACTGGAACCTTTTTTCCCTTCCCGTCTGACATTAAAATCAGACTTTTATTCTTTTAGGTTAACTTATGTTAGCAAAATTCTTTGTATTTGTTGAATGTCAAGATAATAAGAGTGAACTTCTACTCTTTATTCGAATTCAGCATTTTATGGTATCACTATGCCTTTAAACAGTTTGGGGTTTTGGTCACAAAGTGCCTCATATTTTGCCGTATTTTTCAAATAAAGAGATTCCGACTGTAAAGGTCAACTTCTGACCGACAGAGTCCTTCTGCAGTCACTTGGCAGCCCAGGTCTTCCTAGATTTTTACTTGGACATGAAGGCCAGTCGGACCTCAAAGTAAGACACTGACCTCGTATCACCACGGTGACGTCAACAACATGACTCATCACCGTTTCTCTGCTTTAACCACACTGATATTGCACAGAAAAAGAAAACGGAGACAAGAAAACTAGGAGATGCTGCCCTCCAAGCACTTCCACCTCCACATGCTGTACATGTACAAACACTTGATCTAAAAGAATCTGCTGGCCTATATTTTCATTTAACACTTATTGATTACTAAAGGAAACAGATTGTAATGACAGTACCAGGAGTATTCAAGGTCTTATTTTGCTGTGTTACATTGCCAGTAAGTCGGTCGTGAGTTGACTGAAACATCTGCACACCCTCCTCTACTCCTCTTATGTAATCGCTGTTTTGACAGCTATTTTAATGAGGGATTATGGCTGTTTTCTAAATCTGCATACTCATGACAGGTATGACTGTGATATTAATTTGGGTCTTTTTTATATATATTTATTTCAGCCTTTGTCCAATGAAACGCCAATGAATTGGGGTTTGTGATGTTCCCTCTTCAACCATCCAGTTTTTGTAGATTGTTGCTGAACATTTGGACACACGTAGCCAGAACACCATGATCTGGCTACTGCATGAAACTATTTGAGACAGTCGGGAGTAAAACCAAAAAAACTATGAAAGCTGAAGCAGAACGAGACCCTGAAACTGCAATACCTCATAATGGACTATGATGGACTGGCATAAATCTTACGAATGTGAATTTCTTGACCCAGGAAAGTCCTCAAGGCAGAGGAGTTTTGACTTTTTGAGATGCTGTACAGCGATTTGTATCTGTAAGAAACCCCTTAACAAACTGCACTGCTGAGATCCAGGTGGGGAACACCTGCATCAGTCAGATGTCAATGTCTAGTAGAACAAGAAGACTCTGAAGACTGTTGTATGATAGTCTCTTGACATGCTAACAGATCCATTGCCGGGTAGCTGAGATGATATTCCACATTAGCATATTCTAGGTGGCATCATTGTTTTTTGGCAAACTCTGCTAATCAACCTTATTTGCTTTTGCCACTCCCCTAAAACTCTGCCTGAACAGAGAGACGTTTGTGTCGAGGATATGATCCATTATGACCAATGGAAGAGACGGTTTGACCTTCCTGTTCCTCTTGCCACTCTTTGGGGGCATCTGCCTCCATGATGCCGCCTTTCAAATCCTCCGGGGTTTGGGGTTGAAATTTTGGTATTTTTTATTTCAGTTTTAGATTTTCTCAACAGCAAACATATAGGGTGCATTCACACCAGCCCTGTTCAGTTCGCTTTAATTGAACTTTGGTTCGTTTGCCTGGGAAATCCGACTTGTTTGGGAAGGCGTGAATGCATAATCGAATTCTGGTTTTGGTTCGGCTGAAATGTGAATGCTAAGCAGACCGAAAATCACTCCAAAAGCAGAAAGTAGATTATAGTGCAGGGCATTCTGGGTAATTACAGCCAAAGCAAATGTGCATGTCTAGCGCTAGCAGGAGAAATGTCTTGTTGTCTTTTACCAAAGACAAGAAAGAAATCCTGTAACCACTAAATCTGATGCCACTCCATTTTTGTTTCCATTTCCTAAAGAAGGAAGTTGAACTCCGGGACTTCTTCAGAGGTTTTTGTGTCATTTCCTTCAGTAGTTCTTGTTGCAGCGCCACCACTGGCGATGGGGGGGAATAGGTTTTTCAAATGGTTCATTTGGTTCATTTGACACACTGCAATGTGAACGTGAACCACACCAACTGAAAATGGAACAAATGTTGCAACTTTCACCAATCAAACCGAGTCCATCTGATTGTCGGGTAGGAAAACATCCTAAATCACACACTTGTGAACCAATATGTCCACAGTGAATGATGCAGCATAAATGGTCAACTTCCTCCTCTTCCTCCGTGCCTTTGTTCATTAGTGTCTGCTTGCTGCAGGGGGCTCTGTGGAGACCTGCTGTTTCTTTTAATGAGCCGTGGAAAACTTGTAAAACCCTCGCTTAGGAGGACTCTATTAGACTTAGGGTGTTAGTAGTGCACTAAAATGAAGGCATGGTGTGCAGCTATTTTGGCTTCGCTGACATTTTCAACAAAACAAGAAAAACAAACAAGTTTATAGGAACAAAAACCTTTCCAGCTCATGTTTTCTTTTCTTTTGTAAATGCGTGCGCCGTTCAAAGCGAGAGCAGCCGGCAGCCACGAGAAAGACGCCGCTGAACTGTGAACCATTGTCGACTGCAGAGCCAGAACAAGCTCTGCGACACGACAGAGCGTCTCCTGCAGCACCGGCAGGCCGGCGAGGCGAAGCGAGGCGAGGCGAGGTGTCACAGCCGAGTCCCCACACAGTGACCTCCCAGCACTTCTCACAGCAGACGCCACATTAGTTCAAACACACACACACACTGTAAAAAAGAAAAAAAGACACACACACTTCTTTCTCCCTGCCTGCAGGCAGAGGACTGCTGCAGTCATAGGAAAGCTTCATTAGAAACCTAAAAAAGCCTCTGATTAAAAGTAAGAGCTTCTAGATTAGTGGAAGAGAAGCTTAATTGCAGGTTTTTTAGGGAGTTGAGTTTAATTCGATGATTCTAGGAAGTCACTGAAGCAACTTTCAAAATAAACTACTTAACGAACCACACAGTGTCAACTTCCAAACAAATAAAGTAGAGGAGGGCATTTAGTGTGTCATCTGTAATTTATTGCAAAGAAGTTCTAGGGATTTAGATTTGTTGTTGTCTTGATAGAATTAAATTTAAACTAACTGCCAGTATTATCAGAGATGCTATTTCCACTGTTTTCTTCACCGTTTGTCCCACGAGAGCGTCAATGAACATCAGCTACTGCGTGAAGCTCGGTGATGTAACGGCTGTCCTGAAGAAGCCGGTTTGAAACGGGAACGTTTTTCAGAAACAGAGTTTGTGTTGCCATGAATCAGCGGCGTCGGCAGAGAATGTCAATCGGGTGGACAGACGATGGCGAGAAAAATTGAAGGTGAGCACGGCTAAAAAAATAAAAAATATTAATGATTTATATGTATATATATTTTAAATATTACATATTTATTTATTTATTGGGTTTTACATTTACATATTTATAGAATAACACTGTAAGTCTTTGAATTTAGGCTTAAAACTTGATTTTCTTGGAGGGGGAGCAGCAGGGTGGCCAGCATTTTTACAGAAGGGGCCATAATAGTGCTACAGTATATGGTGATTAAATCTGTAGTGAATATTATCCACTCTTACATTATAGTATCCCAACTTATCCTGGCTGGTTGGTCATGTTCTGGGATTAAATTTGGACAAAAAAGGGTTGGTTTTATTTCATAAACTCCTCCTGAAGCCAGAAGCCTGTAATCATTAGCTGTAGCCCCCCCTCACACACACACACACACACACACACACACGTGCGCACGCACGCCAATACACACACACCGCGCCCTGTCCTGCTGGGGAGCATCTGCTGGCTCAAATGTAGATAACTGGTTATGGGCAGAACATACCTCAGCCTCCTGATGGCCCCTTTAATATTTCATGAGTGACTTTGGGAGAATGACATCATTATCAGCAAATATTAGAACTGAAATTCAGTGTGTAGCTTTACCCAAACTCTGCAGAAAAGGTTAAAAATATAAGTTTTTTTGCACCATAAAGTTACATTTACGCAGATTAGACAAACACGTCCAAATTTAAACAAGTCAAACTGAAAAAACGTTTTTTTAAAGTTCTGAGGCAGCTGAAAAATATATATAGAAATAGAGCTAAATAAAAAATTCTATAGCAAAAGTCAGGATTTTTCTTATTTTACAATGTGAAATTTACATGTCATATAAACTTGTGTCTTGTAATTCGGATGATTATGGTTTATAGATTACGAAAATCCTAAAATCAGTGACTCAGAAAAAGCGTCGTCATAGGAAGTTGAGTGGAAGGAAAATATGTCTTAGGAACAGGTGCAGCAGCAACAGGGAGAACATGAGAGGATTGTCAAATAAATCCAGAAAAATCCTTATAGAATATGAAAAATATGGTACAAAATCCTCAAAGAGGTTCACCCCAAAGATACTGACTGTTCTGCGCTCTTAATAGAACCCCAGTTTCAAGTAAAATATGAAATATAACTTTAAACTCATTTTAAATGAGAACCAGATAGCAAATCTAATTGGCTGCTTATCTGAAACTTAAAAATGATAAAGAGTCAGTACAAAAATGTAAAAATATATTTTAAGTAGCATTGTTCATCTCTTTACTTCCTGTGACTTCATCCAATTAGCAACTCAGCGGAACTGAAAGCAGCCAGCTTACAGTCCTTCACTCACTTATTATTATTATTATTTGGTGATTTTAAGGAGAATCCAAAGTGCAACAGGACAATTTGATGAAGAAAGTCCAAACACATTTAGAGAACTAGGGACAGGTGGAAGAACAGAGCAGGACAGACAAGATCCAGGTGAGAACAGATACACACAGAGGTAACCAAGGTAACGAGGAACAGCTGGAACTAATTGTAGAGGACAGACAAGACCTGAAGAAAAAACAAAAACAAACAAACAGCCCAGTAACAGCATCAACACTGAAGGCTGTTAACAGCATTTACAAATATTTAACTTCTGCTTCTCTGATTGGCTGTTAACGTCAAAACTTCTGTAAAAATCAAAGAGATGAAAGACGTTCACTTCAAGTAAGACGCTGACTGCGCACAAACGTTCAACAAAAACCCAGTTAGAAAGAAAACGCGATAAAAATCGGAATTATTCCTTTAAGATGCAGCATCTCGGCACAAAGCGGATCCACTGCAGCTCTGGGAGTCAAACGTTCCTCCAATAAACAGAAAAGTGACGTTAGGATGATTAGAAGTGACTTTCTGAGCTGGATGAGGCTGCAGCAGGAGCTGCAGCACCGGGTCACGGTGATGAAATGGATCCATATCCCCCCCCGCCCCGCCTCCCTCCCTTCGCCCCCGCCGGTGTGCGGGTCTGTGGGCTGCGGGGCCACGGCGGAGGGAATCCCCGCACTCTCCGCCTCAGACAGGCTGAGCAGAACCCAGAGTCCCTGAACGCGTCCCGGCCAAGCAGGAGGCTGGTTCCAGTGAAGCACGCTTCTGTCTCCAAACAGCAAAACCTCGCGACAGGAAGCGATAAAACACAAAGGCTGCGAACAAAGAGGCGGTGCGCGAATTACATGCGCAAAAACGCGCAATTTACCTGAGCGGCTGGTGAAGATGAACAAGTGTTGGATGATGATGATGACTCTTCTTCTTCTTCCTCTTCCTCGGATGATGCTGATGATGCTACTGCTTCTTCTTCTTCTGCTCTCCGATCCGTGGTCCTCCTCAGCTTGTCAGCCAAACCTCTCTCTCTCTCTCTCTCTCTCTCTCTCTCTCTCTCTCTCTCTCTTTCTTTCTACAAGGGATGCTGGGAACGTGACGAGTGTACTGGATTCATTACTGCAGTCGGTTCCCGCAGCTGATTGGCTGATGGTTTAATTAAGAAATTCAAAGCAGATTTTATACCGTTTCTATGTTCATGTGTGAACGTGCTTTGTGTTTCACCGGGATTCCATGTGATTGACCAAGACGACATCAATGAAAGTCAAATGAAAAAAAACAATGTTATTTTAGATATAGAAATACAAATCTGAAAAGTGTGGCTTGTTTTGTGTTGAGTCAATATTGGAGCAGCTTTCAGTGCGGCTATGTCTCTAGAGACAGAGATGTTTTTATGGTGCTGAGCTAATTTAGATCTGCACTTTGACTAGGCCACTTGATCACATCAACATGCTTTGATTTCAACAATGTGGCTGGCATGTTTTTAGCAGCATCGTTCATTTCATAAACTCTGACTAGATTCTGTCATATTTTATCTACAGCTGATGGAAAAATGACGTTTTACATTAAAATATGACATCAGAGCAGTAAAATCTTTATTTGGATACAGAAATGTGGGCTTAATAAAAACATGTTTAACACTTGCTTAAAGGTTGTATTTTATTCACTGATATATATATATATATATATATATAGCAGCTGCAGCAGCAGCAGCAGCAGCAGCAGCAGCTCCTGCATTTTAGATTTTCTGCTGATTCACTCCAAATTCAGGCTTTTTTTGTTATTGTTGTTTTTTGTCTCTTTAAAAAATCATTTTGCTGTGCATCAGTGGAGCAGCTGTTGCTCCTGCGTGCGTCTGAGAGAAACGAGAAGAGAGGAAGGGGCAACCGTCCACAGAGCAGCACAAACACTGTCGTCACAGCAGCATCCTCAGGAAGCGTCGACGGAGTTCCCTAAAACAAAACCTCCAGAGCCTCTGAGTAATTCAGTTGAAATTAAGCTACAACGAATCTGATAAAGTCAGGAATTTTGATTTAGTAAAAGTGGAGGGGCTGGTTGACCTTTAACCTTTAATTAATATCTCCAAAGTTAAAACAGCGTAAACAAAAATCTTTGCTACACAAACGTAGTCGAGTTGATTGGCACCAATTTTGTCCGATTTGAAGAAGGTCGGGGAGGGCTGGTTGACCTTTTATGACCTCTGGAAACATTTCTTAATATATTTAAATTGATATGAGAAATGTAGCACAAACATTTGACACCAGTTTTGTCTGATTTGAAAACGGCACATGGGAGGGGCAATTGAAATTTCAATTGGAAATATAGGAATTTATAAATAAAATGTATTATTATTGTAGTTAATTAATTTAATGAAAGTTTGTTTGATATGGGCAGACAGCAGTCCCATGTTTGTAATTCACAGCACTTGTTCCTAGATGGGTTTTTTAAACTGTACATCTAAAAACTAATATGAAGTGAAGTTATAATCATGTAAAATAGTGCAACATCATGTTGACAATATATTCACAATCATGCTTAGAGTGGAAATACCAATACTTTTTCCCGTATTCAGCTTTTTATTCCATACTTCCCTAAGTCTGAAAACACCTAAGTCAACCCAAATCAATTTCACTGCTCATCTAAACTTTCCCAGGCTGCCTAGCAACCCCGTCTCCTGTGAGCCTCAAGTGGTTTGGTGTAAATCTAATGTGATCAGCTGATCAACAGACACATTACTGACCTACTAGAACTGGACCGGTGACTAAGGAGAGCCGTCACTCATGTGAGACAGTCAGGACGGCCCAGAAACGAGAACTTGCTTTATTAGCAGGAAGCTGAAACGGTCAGGTTTATCATCCGACAGGCTGAAGATGTGATGGAGGGGGGAATAGAGGAGCCGGGAGACCACACAGCAGCAGCCACGTCGCGCAAACGACAGGAAGTGGCTGCGCAGGCTGTTTAATGTCACTGGATATTTCCTGCCAGTGGGGGGGGGGCTGTTACGTCCTGCGGGGGCACAGCTGCAGTTCCCACTGGGAAGCTCCATCTTAATGGGCTGCAGAGGCATAATGAAGAAAACACGATGCAGCGGACATGACAGTCCGATACATCCACCCTCCACCAACTGTCTGCTTGTCTACAGTCACAACCATTCATCTTCATTTATATGAATGAAACACAGAGGAAGAGCTCTGAAATACTGCAACAGGAAGGCAAGTTTATCTATACAGGACCTTTCAGCCAACAGCAACTCAAAGTGCTAGGGAGTTAAAAACAAATTGGTTTAAGTTTAAAAAAGAAAACTATTTTATTAGCTTTTTTTTGTGCTACACTAACAAATTTCATAAATATGAAGTTCAATGAAGAAAGTCACACAAGCTCATAATAGGAAGCAACTTTATTTTGAAATGATCCAGGAGGAAGCATGACTTTACATCAGATTTGGAAAATCCTCCATTCAAGTCATTACTTAATATATTTAACGGAAAGAAAAATTAAAATCAAGGAGCCCCTTTTTTTTAGATTTTGATTTTTTTTTTTTAAAGGGACACATAAATTTAGTGGCTCACGAAAAGCAGCTCTGGTTAAGTATTTATTGCTCTAATTCTGTGTAACTCGATTAGAATTAACAAAGCGAATTGGAAAAAGTAGAGCAACAAAAAGTCATTAGAAGGTTTAGAGGTCTGGGTAATGAACCGCCACAGTTCTGAACAACATAAATAAGAAACAGAAGATGCTGTAAACGTGAAGGTTGTCAAGGCACTGAGCGTCGAACCGAGTTGTTTTAGCTCGCAAAAACAAACTAAAGGAAAACCAACCAAACAAACAGCATATAGACAACTAGACCGCGGGTGGGCAACTCCAGGCCTCGAGGGCCGGTGTCCTGCAACTTTTAGATGTACCTCGACTTCAACACACCTGAGTCAAATAATGAGGTCATTAGCAGGACTCTGGAGAACCTGACTGCACTTAGGAGGTGATTCAGCTGTTGGATTCAAGTGTGTTGGATCAGGGAGGGGCAGGACACCGGCCCTCGAGGACCAGGAGTGCCCATTCCTGAACTAGACACAAGCTTGAGTGCAACAATCTGCAGTGTCAGAGGAGGCGCTGGAGAGCACAAAGATCCCATTTTCATAGTTTACCCTGCAAAGTCTCCCATTTTGGCCGGGAAACTACCATCTTCTACCCCCCTTTTCTCGCCGGGCTCCTGTATTAGTGGCCCCCCCGCTCTTACGGTAGTTTAATCCTCCACAAGCCCTCCCGGTCATCTGCCACAACCGACTTTGAGAAGACAGAGCAGAATGCACAAAAAGAAACCAATGAACTGTTAAAAATAAAGAAAAACTAAAGTTTCTATCAGTTCTTAATAGCTGGTGACCAATGTAGTGTCTATTCATCAATATTACAGTATTACAGTTTTTACTTTCATGGTCTTTTCCCACACGCCAAACATCGATATTGCTAATGCGATGCGGCTTCCTGATCCCAGAATACATGACGTCCGTTATTAAATGTGCTCAGTTAGGGTAGTTAGAAACCACCTTGTTGTTCGTGATGTGACTCAGGAAATCAGAGCAAGAATTCTGGACTTGTCCGATCTGATTCATTAGGCGCTCCTACATTTAGTAGTAAGAGTCCATTTCCTCAAAAATAGATTGTCGGGGACGTGCTGTGGTGGCGCAGGGGTTTAGCACGCCCCACGCTTGGAGGCCTTAGTCCTCGACGCGGACGTCGCGGGCTCAACTCCCGGTCCCGGCGACCCTTGCCGCATGTCTTCCCCCTCTCCCTCCCCCCCTCCTGTCAGCCTACTGTCGCAGAAAATGCAAGCCGCTAGCGCCGCAAAAAAAATAAATAAAAAAATAGATTGTCGTTGGTTGTCGTTCACGCGGGAACGAGCTTTGAGAATGCTCTACTTTGTTCTCATTGTTTCAGCTTTTTGTCCACAAAGGAATGGATTATTAACAGCTGGAAACATGTGAAACGCCACTCTTGTGTTTATCATGTAGCAATCATGAGTGCCACTTAATTGTCCATTTTAGTCTTCACTTATACTTTTTTTCCCACTTCCATAATTTTTAATATTCTAGACATGCGTGCTGAATACTTCTTTGAATTTACCAAAAGACATCATTATCCCCTTTGACATACTGTTGTTTTAGATGATTTTTGTTAAAAAAAAAAAATCTGTAAACTTCCTCCACTGTTCACACCCACCTCTTACATCACAGCTGTGCTCAGGATATGACACAGGAACTGTTTGAAGAGTCGGCTTGATTCGACGCTGCGCTGCCTTGATACACTGGTGCACTATAAAATATATCAACCAGCGGTTGTGTGGTCTTGTACGTCAGCAGGTACTCAGGATAGATCTGGTGCTTCTCAAAGACAACGAAAATGGAAGGATTTGCGACGTCGTTGACACAGCTGTCGTAGAAGTTTATGTCTCCGCCGTCTTTGGAAGGAGGTCGGAGGTAGCCCGAGTCCCCTCTTGTGTAGCTCCCCACCAGGACACGAGACACAAACATGGTCTTGACATCAGAGTCACCAGTGTAGCTATGGGAGTATTTAGCGTCCCGAGCAAAGTAGCTTCCTGTGATTAGAAACAAAAAGATAAAGATAAAAACGAAACGCACGTTGAGTTTTACGGCAGTAATGAGTTATGGAGATTTTTTAGCATGTTTATTTGAATGGGATCTTCTCTTCTCCAGTCCCATAGTACATCATCCTTTGACTGATATAAAAATTCCGAGACATTATAAAAAGTTAAGTACGTTGAAAAACGCTGAAGTATCTTTTACCGTACATTGTTTGTTACAAGTGGGCAAACCATGATTGAACCATCGTCTTTAACCCACCTTTGCCATAAGCTGTTCCATTAACTCCACAGATCCTCCAGTCAAAGTTGTTGAGACAAATGGCGTTGATGTGTTTTGAGTCGGTCCCATGAAAAAGTTGCTTTTCTTCCACCTCACGTCCTCTGTTGTTGTTCCTCATCTGAGTCTTTTGCCTTTAGGTAAAAATGTGGCAAAGATTTAAAATGTCCTTTAAAAACATGTTCACAGAGCTAACATGTTGCCAAAGTTTCACCTGAAAGGGAAACTAAAGAACAATGCTAAATGTTGACATGAGGTAGTTACTAGAGGATGTCTATTAAAAGTATGATTACTTTTTAAAATATTATTTTTTAAAAAACTGGCAAAGAGTGACCAAAGACTGTATTAAAATAAATTGACTAAAAGAACATCCACGTTTTTAACTTGGTCCATAGCATACATACAACTGAAAGGCTTCCCAAAGCGCCTTGTTCTGAATCCTCTCTATCTTGACAATATCGAAGCCTCTCAAGGTCGAATGAAAACGTGCTTCAATCTTTTGAAATTCATCCGAAGTGCGCGGGACGGCGACTCTCTGCAATACACAGAAGCAGGAAGGTTTTCAGTGGCCGTCACCAGGACCGGCGGATGGAGGAGAAATATTAGATAACTTTGAATTATTCTGAAAGCAAATGTGATGCGCCCAGGCGAAAACGAGTACAAGTCAGCAGGGTGCAAACAGTGAAAAAATAAGAAAAAACATCCAATTCTGGTGAAAACAGGAAAACACTTTCAGTTTCTCATTTTGGAGTGAGTGTCAGAACTTTGATTTTAAAACACCACTACAACACACAGCACTGAAGAACGTTTCGTGAAATGTAAGTTAATTAGTTCATTTTAGAGGATGTGTATCAATGTATGGCTGCATTTAATAACATAAGTATGACCTTATTATGACAATTATTAATTTAATTCCATATAATAGTTTTGGTTGAGTAATGAACTGTTTATTCCAATCATATTTGCATTTGGAGGTGTACTAAATATCAGAGCAATGTGAATATATTTATCGAAGTTCGAAACATTCGCCCTCCGTCCCTGGTTGCCTCAGTGTTTCCTTTCAATACAAATGAATTTTATTCACTTAAATTTATAGTAGGAAAATATTGGAATAGAGCGCCGCTTACTGAACTTCCACATTTTCCTTATACATGAGTGTGAACTCTTTATTTTATGCCGGCAGCTCTGCAAGAGGGGAAACCACAGTTCCAGGTACTTTATCTAATCTTAGAATTTAGTCCATCCTGGACATTTTCTTGACATGTAACAAATAATATATATGTTGTTTTAAGCTTTTTGGACTTGAGTGATCAAATCTGAAGCCCACTGCACTTATAATTCTTCCTCACAATCTTTTACACCCTTAATTTGCTTTCAGGAAAAAGTATGTCATTCGCCCCATTCCCACCACAGAGTGGAGAGGCAGGAAACGAGGCCTGTAGTGAGTTTATTATACCGAGAATCCTGTTGGAGGGATCTGCGTCTTGTCCCAGTGGCCTGGCACAGGAGAAAAGATTGCTGGAGGCTTTCTGCAGGAATAGATGGTGAGGAGAAGTTTCATGTTGAACCATTTTAAAACATTGAGATCACACTCACAACCAGAGGAACTAATACAAAGCTGCTTTAGGTCACTTTCCTCAACCTACCTCACTTTCTTGGTTCGGACATCGGCGGCAGAGACGAACCGAGGACGTCTGCTCACAAGCCTCTTAGTACGGTAATGCTTATTGGTTTGAATCATGTCTGAAGGGAAGAAAGACATATTAATTGAAGTTGTATTTGTTTGTTTTTTGAACCCATTTCAAGTGTCAAAGTCTTGTGTTTTACCCTGGAAACTAAGAGAATAAGACTGGGAGCCAGCAGAGAACTCCACTTTGCTCTCATTGTCCAGAAACTTCTGCTCCAGAGTTTCACTTCTGATGTCTGATGATTTCCCTCCGGCGCTCTGCAACAGAGTGTTGGTGGTTCTGGCTCAGTACATGGAGAAAAATATCATAAGATACAGATATTGTGAAATTTCTGGGTTAGAACGAGACCCTGACAATAAAAATGACCTTCCATTGGTGCCGTGTTACCACCATGTCTGACCACAGGGATGGACGGTGATGTGAAGGAGTAGTTTTCTGACACACACACACACACACACACACACACACACACACACACACACACACACACACACACACACACACAGAGGCTTCTATATATTTTGATTCAGGTCCTGACCAGAGAATCTCATTCAACATGTTTGCTGTATTTCCTATAAGGCCAGAGGTAGGGCTTTCTGCAGCTTTCTTGAATCAAATTCACAGATTTGATTAGATTTTTTGCTTTCTGATTTTGAGCACAAAATGAGCAACATCTTGATGCAACACAAGTATTTAGAAATCATATAAAAACTTTGTGTACTCACATCGGAACCGTACAGGTTCCACTTTCCAAACTCGTCCTGCCAGTACCAGAGCCACTCCGTGGTGTGGATGAAGGTCGGCTCAACCAAAGAGTTCACCGTAGTGAGCCGTCGCACTATGTTCTCTTCACGAGTCATGGTGTCAAAATGAACAGGCGGACTGCCGCTGCTGCAAACACAAAGCAATGCTTTCCTGAACTTAGGGGAATTAGAATAAATGTTATACTTGTTAAACTCGTCACCATCACTGTGGGAGTTCTTCAGTGTAGATGATGTGTGTTTCATATTTTTAGGGGTTTTGTCCGAAATAATTTTTAAAAGCTACAATTGTTTCCCATAGAAAAGCTGTGCCAAACTAATAACTATTTAATATTAAAAAAAAAGCAACCTAAACAGATTTCTAGGCTTTTTGCTTAACTTTACGGGCCAGGAACAAAAATTATGAAGACAACTTTAATGGAATGCAAACTGCCGAAAAAGGAAAATGTTGACTCTTCTGGGCTACTATACAATAGATAAACAAACAACAAAAATAATAACCGTCCACCAGCAACCAAACACATCAACCAAGTTTGGATATTTTGAACATAAAAAAGATGGGAGAACACATTGAAGCATTCAATGTTCTGCAGTTTATTATACTGAAACGGTAAATGTGGACCTCTGGCAATAGATTATCACGTTTTAGGTTAAAAAAATATAGCTAAAATGGAAAAAGGGGAATTCAGAAAAACAGAAGTAGGAAAAAGTTGAATTTGGGGAGACAATAAAATGGAGTTAGGAAAACAACACAACCATTTCACATAGCCGTAGTTCCAAAGTGCTGCTTCACTGGAGAGAACAAACGGAACACTTCCTACTTCCTGCAGCCCTTCCCGTTCTGGTTCAGGCACAGAAAAGACTTCAGACACTGCAGGAGCTTTGAATTCAAAATGAAGGTGGCTGTGTTTTATTGATCGATCAAAAGAATAAATCTTGATTATGGTTTGTTCAGAATTCTGCAGAAGGAACCATGAAGTTCCAGGTTCCCCAAGACAACCGCTGGCAGCTGCCACCACACCGAGGGAGAAAGACGCATGGCAGCCGACATTTGAAAGCTAATTGTTGTTAACCAAAGACACACTGTTAGCCACAACAGCTAACGGCTCTCAACACAAACAATCTACGTTCCCAGGAGACAAAGTTCATCTAGTAACTAGCAACGTGTTGTCAACCCAACAAGAAGATTTTGCTAGCAGACAGTCAACACAACAGGCCAACTGAAGAGCTACTTTGTTTCTTCTTTAATAAAAGAGTCTCAAACAGGATGTGAAGCTTAAAACACAAAATTTTCTCATTTCGGGGCTCAACCGACTAGATTTAAATCACCAAGAGAAGTCACATGTTTATACATGTGAGCCAAACTTCACTTTAAGGCAAAATGTAATGGCACTTTCATATTGTGAGATCTTGTTACACACTTAAAAATGGCAATTTGTCAAGAAACCTGCATGGAGCAGCTCATTTTTCCTTTCTGTGACAGCTGAGAAGAAGGTTTGTGCCCGTTAGAGCAGATTACCTGTACGTGTTGCCGGGATCACAGTATTCCTTTTCAATTGTCTCGTTATCGGGCAAGGCCTTCCACTGGCCTCCTTCCTGGACCTGCCATCTGTACGGCATCTTGTCGTGAGCTTTAAAACATTTGTCTGAAAATAAAAAATTAAATAAAAACACACAAAACAGACAAATGTTTTAAAGAAGCAAGCAAACAAGGAAAGGAAACAAGTACCACGGGGAATGACAGGCTTACCCTCATGCTTACAGTGGCCTTTAATGAAGTACATGCATATCTCGGTTTTATCTAGTAAAAATGAAAAGAAAAAAAAACAACAAAACACTAAATTAGCTTCTTTTTTGCAATACTTTGAAGCATTATTTATTCCCATTATATAGTTGCTGTATTTACCTTTGACAGGTTTGTTTTTTTGTCTGCATTTCTGGTGATCTGCTTTGTTTCCCTCTTGGCCACCAGCCGCACCAATCAGGTTTCCCCTCCTGCCCCTCCCGGATCCCCCCCTCATATGGAGTCTCAACGCTTCTCGATTTGCGTAAACGGACCTCAACGAGCGAACCATGTCGTCGGGCACCATCTTATCATGCAGGATCTTCTTTGGCTGAAAAGCAGTAAAGTCGTGGGCTCTGGAGCAGCTGCAGCTTTGGGTCAGGGACTTCTCGCAGATGTGGAGTCTTTCACAAGCTACGCCGCTCGTACACCGGCCAAATTCTCCATCACCGTTATTGTAATCAAAACATATCTGAGGAAAACGATCAAATACAGTGCAATCGAGTATAATTATTGCTGTTTCTGATGTGAAACTTCAAGAGGTGAGAAAGTAAAACCATTGGTGGACTTACAGAAGGTAGCATGGTGGTGTCGCTCTGCAGCAGCAGCGTACACAGCTCCGCCCTGCTCAGGTTCTCCAGCTCATGTTCCTTCAGCAGATTTTGGTTGTAGTCAGAGTTCAGAACGTGGGGGAAACTGCAGCCTCTTCTGTTGTTTAAGAAGAGACGGTTATTCATGGCAGATTAAAGTCTCATTCAGAAAGCAGAGTTGTTCCAGAAAAAAAAAAAGAAAGATTCTTTTAGAATTTTTAAAACATTTTTTGTGAATGTGGCATCATTTCCAGTGGGATGCAGGGTTTCCCCAGGAAACATGCTGAGCCCTTGTGATACATTAGTTATTGGGATATTACTTGACACCAATGATCCATAGGTACATATATTTATTTTGCTCAATTTTCTCATATTTCATTTTTCTATTTACATAAATTTACTGTTGTGCATTTGTTTTTACTAAGGGCCCGCCGATTGCAGTTTTCTGGTTGATCGTGGATTTCCGATCTTTAAAAAGCCTGACCTGCCGATTCCAGTTTTGGCCAATATTGAATTTTTTTTTGTCTGAAATATTTGTCAATATAGCAACAAAATAGCTGAGTTGGCAACTGTGGGGTGACTATTGTTAACTGCAAACGTGCAGACATGACCTTGTGGGTGGGTCTGCCATTATTCCACTATGTTTTCAGTTCCTGTTTTTTACAGGTAAAACTGCATTTTGGCTGAATAAAAAAGATTTAGAAGTAAATTCAGAGGTTAAGATGTTCCTGCCAAGGAAAAGATGAACCATTTATAAAAATTTTAGTTGTGATAGCATTAAAACCCACGTTGAATTTATGTTGAATTTTGTCATGAGACTTTTGTTTTGAGCGCTAACTTTACAAATGTTTAATGTAAACTGAAGATTTTAGAATTTAACAGCTTTTTTTTTCTTCTTCTACATACTCTACATAATATTGGTAACGTTAAAGAAAAATATTCCTGCATTTATTCGTTTAGTTTACCAACATAGCTCCTTATAATACAAAAACATGCCAACTCCAAAAAGGTTAAACACACAATGTGATTATGTAGAGTATTACAAAAATTCACCACTTTGTCATTTTTTTCCTTTTCTATTAAAGTTGATATTTTCAATAAATATAAAAAGAAATTGAAGCTAATATAAATTGCTACAAATAATGTCTATGATGTTTAGTATGCAAAAATACAGATATGATAAGGCTATGATGGATGATTGTGATCAGAACCAAAACATACATGGAATTTAATGATACTTTTGGGGCTTATGACAGTAGGAGCTTTGCGTTTAGAAAAACAGCATGGAATAATGTCGCTCTGCTACTTTAAATTTAAATCACTGTCGAAAACTTTTCAAGCATGTATTTCACAATTCCAGGTGAATTCTGAGGTCCTAATGCTATTTCTCTTCTGTCTGTTTATGTATTTATTTATTAGCTTACTGAAAAGCCGAACGTCACAAGATCAAGGTATCTTTTACCGCAGCACGTGAACGCACCGCGGGTAATCCGGGTAATTAACGAAGAAAACAAATAAAATCGTAGCGTTGTTAGCTGCGACGGCTTCAGTTTGAACTGAATATGTTTATAGCTTGAAAAAAAAGAAAGGTTGACAACCATAGAGCCACCAAGTTATTTACCTTTGTAGGAAGTGACAGGAGCCGGAGAAGAGGAAGTTTTTACACAGGTGTAGCCCCCCGCAGGACCCCGGACAGTCTTTCTTCCTGCACAGTCTCAGGCTGGTCCTGGCCACCACTCTCTGCTGTCCATTACTGGAGCACAAGGCAAACTTGCTCCGGTTGGAGATCACCTCAGTCGTGGACTCCCCTGGGAAAAGGTTGAACATCAACTCCTCAGCGTCGACTGCTCCTTGATTAGCGCAGATGAACTGTAATATTTTAGCCTCCATGGCTCCTTTTCGCCCGGACTGCAGCCGTGGTTGAGGAGTGACTCGAGTCAAGCGGAGTGAGAAAAGCTCGGCGTTGTTTCTGTTGTTTGGAAACCGAAACTGAACTATATTTAGACAGGCGTCATCCCGTAATGCTGCGGTTTGCCACTTGAGGGCGGTATTATGCAGAATGTTTTTTTGTTGTTTTTTTACAGGGGTCTGAGGTTTCGGGAAGTCGATCCTGGGCTTCCAAAGAAAAATGATGTGGAAACGATAAAGTGATAGCAAAAAAAATATAAAGTGGAAATTATCCAGTCACAGAGTCTCACGTTGTTTCATACTACTTTAAGCTAAAAAGAAGAAAATAATGTATTTAATAAGTCCCTCCCTCTTGGGGATTTATCGGGTTAGAAGAAAACTCAGACGTTGTGAGGAAAGATTTTAAAAGGAACTTTTCATTGTTTCTGTGCCCAAACATTGAATTCCACAGAATAAATGTCTGTTTTGCCAAGGAACCAACAATTGTTGATTTTAGTTATTCTCTTTGAGACATATTCAATTTTTATATTTGCTGTCATGAACGCCTAACATTAAGGCCAGACTAAGAGATCTTTTAATGACAAGAATAGTCATAATTTTAGCAAATTAAAGATGCAATATTAGTAGTCGTAGAATTACAACAAAGAAGTCGTCTTTATAAAAAAACATCAAGATCTGACGAGACCAGCTCATCAAATTTGTGATTGTCTCTTCCAAATAGACAGTCATTTCCACACTGACCTAGTACTGCTACTCATCTTACGGAATATAGAGCTTTTCCTCTGACTTCAAAACTAATGGCTACCTTGTGTTGGTCTGTCACATCAAAAACCCCAATAAGATACACAGAAGTTTGTTACGATGTGAAAACACTCCAGAGGTGGTAATACACCCACCAGTTCTGGTTCCTCTCATCTTCAAGTTTGCTGGTGGAGATAGAAACTCAGAAGCAAGCAGCTCGTAATAGAAAAGAACTTTATTTTTGATAAAACACAATCACGCAATTACAATTTTGATTTTTAAGAGGAACAGATGACTTTACGGGCTTAGGAAAGGCAACTTTGGTTTAACTTTTATTGTCCTGCTTTCATAGAATTTGATTAAAATGAACAAAGTGAATATGAAAAACTACACCAACAACAATTAGAAGATTTAGAGAGCCAATAAAAACTTGACAGCTAAGAAATAGGCTAAATAACTTTGGAATAAAAACAGGTGCAGTAAGTTATCAAGGCTCTTAACAAAGAACTTTTTACTTGGGGAAAAAAAAAAAAAGATCTCGATGTGGAAAAAGAATCAGCGCAATAATGTGTCATGCCACAGAAGGCGCTGACGAGCACACTGATCCCTTTTTCAGAGTTCGGACTCATTTCAATAACCTGACCAACATCTGATGGAATGTATTGTTCAACATGTGGAGAAACTGCAGCTCTAGGGAAGAACTTTAAAGCAACATAACATTTGGCAGAAACACCTGAGCGATTCTCTCTCTTCATTTTAAACTCATCGTGCCAAATCACCGTGATGACAGCTACTGCTTAATAATAAAAATGTGGTATTCATCAATACTACATTTTTACTTTCATGGTCTTTTCCCACAAGCACATTTGTATTTCCCACATTTATATTGTTAATGCGATGTGGCTTTCTGCTCCCCAAACACATGACGTCCGTTATTAAACGTGTCAAGTTAGGGTAGTTAGAAACCACCTTGTTGTTCGTGGAGTGACTCAGGAAATCAGTGCAAGAATTCTGGACTTGTCTGATCTGATTCATTAGGCGCTCCTACATTTAGTAGTAAGAGTCCATATTCTCAAAAATAAATCGTCGTTGGTTGTCGTTCACGCGGGAACGAGCTTTGAGAATGCTCTACTTTGTTCTCATTGTTTCAGCTTTTTGTCCACAAAGGAATGGATTATTAACAGCTGGAAACATGTATCAGAAATGCCACTCTTGTGTTCATCATGTAGCAATCCAAAACTAAATGTTTTCAAATCGATTGTAATAGCTCCACGGCACAAACTTTATGCGCCTGCTCCATGTCGCCTTCTGGTGTTTATGGCTGCGTATGTTTTATCGTAGCAGCATTACAGCGCCACCCACGGCTTCGGTATAAGTAATGCAGCCTATTTGTAGTGTTTTTGTCTGGATAAAAATTAGTAAAAAAAAAAAGAAAAAGGCTTCATGAGCATCTTTTTAGAGACCTTAAATACAGTCAACTCAAAAGCGAGTTGACTGGATAAGATTCCATCGCTGTATCATTCTTGATTTCACCGTTACGCCTTAAAAACCACACTGAAGTTGGGATGCAAACATCAGTGGTGACATTTGTGTTTTTGTGGCACTGATGGATGGATGGATGGATGCCCTGCACATACAAAGTGTCTATCATAATGAAAGACTGGCAGTTTAGCCTTCTCTGGCTTTGAGCGTCACCCAACAGAGTATCATTTAAATACGACTAACCGCCTAAAGAAAACAATTCTGTTTCTCTGAGTTGGCCTGTCAATGGAAACTAAAGCACTAAATGGAAAATCTCTGCAATAGGTCATTTAAAATGAAAACATTTCATATATTTCCATTAAACTGTCAATTTCTATTTATCCTTCTGTTTCTGGCGTACTTCCTACATATGGGTGGAAATTTTTAAGCTCACTTCCCCTTCTGACATATTTTGACTAATGCTTGACCCTTCTGACTAATGTTAAAAAAAAACAAAAAAAAACCTTACTGAACTCCCTTATCCATTAAGACCTTTAGGCTATGACACAGGAATCATTTTTTTTGGTCGGCTTTGAGGGGGTCGATGGGGAAGACGAGGTGCGTTGGGAATCATGTCTGGTTTGGTACAGTGAAGAGGTTGTACTGGGTTGATACAATGATGAACGGGCTAGATACGTTGCCCTGGGTTGATATGATGAAGAGATGGTTTGATTCGATGCTGTAGTGGGTGGATACAATGACGAACTGGTCAGATATGATGCCGCACTGGATTGATGTGATGAAGAGATGGTTCTATTCAACGCCGTAGTGGGTTGATGTGATGATGAACTGGTTTGTTTTGACGCCGCACTGGATTGATATGATGAAGAGATGGTTTGAGTAGACGCCGTCGTGGGTGGATACATTGACGAACTGGTCAGATATGATGCCGCACTGGATTGATGTGATGAAGAGATGGTTTGATTTGATGCTGTAGTGGGTTGAATCAATGATGAACTGGTTGGATATGATGCCGCACTGGATTGATGTGATGAAGAGATGGTTTGTTTCGATGCCGTACTTGCCTGATGCACTGGCTTAGGAACAATCACTGGTTTTGGTTGCTGTGCTGATGTACTAACTATATCAACCAGCGGTTGTGTGGTCTTGTACGTCAGCAGGTACTCAGGATAGATTTGGTGCTTCTCAAAGACAACGAAAATGGAAGGATTTGCAACATCATTGACACAGCTGTCGTAGAAGTTTATGTCTCCACCGTCTTTGGAAGGAGGCCGGACGAAGCCGGAGTCCCCTCTTGTGTAGCTCCCCACCAGGACACGAGACACAAACATGGTTTTGACATCAGAGTCACCAGTGTAGCTATGGGAGTATTTAGCGTCCCGAGCAAAGTAGCTTCCTGTGATTAGAAACAAAAAGATAAGTGAGAAGAGAATATATTTTAATGGCATCTTCTCAGGTCAGACAGTATGTCAGCCTTCCACTAATATAAAAATTCCCAGACACTCTAAAATGTCATTTGTACAGGGCGCTGTAGATGCCCTGAACCATCGTCTTTAACCCACCTTTGCCATAAGCTGTTCCATTAACTCCACAGATCCTCCAGTCAAAGTTGTTGAGGCAAATGGCATCAATGTGTTTCGAGTCGGTCCCATGAAAAAGTTGCTTTTCTTCCACCTCACGTCCTCTGTTGTTGTTCTTCATCTGAGTCTTTTGCCTTTAGGTAAAAATGTGGCAAAGGAATGTCCTTTAAAAACATGTTCACAGAGCTAACGTACTAAGCTAATGTTGCCGAGCTTCACCTCAAAGCTAAATGTTGACATGAGGTAGTTACTAGACAATGAGTATTAAAAGGCTTCTTTTAAAAAAACATCAGTACAAAACCATCTTAGTTCTTAACTTTGTTTATAGCATACATACCACTGAAAGACTTCCCAAAGCGCCTTGTTCTGAATCCTCTCTATCTTGATAATATCGAAGCCTCTCAAGGTTGTTCGAAAAAGTGCTTCAATCTTTTGAAATTCATCCAAAGTGCGAGGGATGGCGACTCTCTACAATACACAGAAGCAGGAAAGTTCTCAGTGGAAGTTTGACTTCAGTCTATTTTATTTAAAACTCCTGCCACAATTTCTCTTCTTATATGTTCTTGGAACATATATTGTGCAAGTTCAACCTTAAGAAAATCAAGTGGATTTTTAGGAACATAAAGTCTGGTCATACCTTTCACATACATCAGAAAGTTTTGAAGTTCGTTTGTTTTAAATATGAGAAGTGCATGTATACTAGGAGCCAGGGCGTGAAATAGTGTTCAACAGAGCCAGGATTGAGTTTGTTTTTGCCTTGGGCTTCTGGAAATTAAATTTTAATATCCTGTAAGTGCCAAGTTCTCAAATAAATATTAACCAAATCAATCAAAGTAGGTCATGCTGTCACTTTCGAGCATCCAGGATCTTGAGTTCAGAGAACCTTCATCAGTGCAGACAGAGTGTTTGCATAGTGTTGCATGAGATCAAAGAATATTATGGTGGTATTGCTGTGAGTTGCAGCAGGTTTTATTTTTAAGTATTGAACTTACATAATGTGGAAACATTGTAATTCACACACTTGACAACCTGACTGTTCCTTATTGAGGCCACAAACGCACCTTTTTACTGTAAGGCAAATGGAGATACCAAATGTGGAATCCCTACTCTGAGAGGATGCTGGAAAAGGATTTATATTACAAAAAACAAAAACAAGTCACAAATATGACACAAATCTATTTTATTTACCAAAATGACAGTCTAGCTTTGTAAGATATACAGCAAAAACATAAAATGACACTGTCATAATTAACGGAACATCTCTTTTATAGATGCAAGTTTATATTAAAAAAAAAGCATTTTGTTTCCTTCCTATATACCGTATTTTCACGACTATAAGGCACAAATAAAAGTCTTAGATTTTCTTCAAAATGTGCGGCGCGCCCTATAGTGCAGTGCGCCCTGTGTGTTGTTGTAAGGCGGACGTAGTAGAGAACACCATAAGAACGTTAAAGGGGGAAGTGTGGGCGTTGATTGTATATAAAAGAACGGCTATGTGCGTTATGCAGAACATCGTTGTTTTAACAACCCTGAAAATGGCAAAGAGACGCTTATGAAGCACAGTTTAAACTGAAGGCCATCAGCTACGCGGAGGAACATGGAAATCGAGCAGCCATGAGAGAATTTAAGATTAATGAATCGATGGTTCGCAAGTGGAGGAAGCTGGAAAACGAGCTCCGACAGGTCAAGAAGACGCAGCTGAGTTTCCGCGGACATAAGGCGAGCTGGCCCGAGTTGGAGGAAAGACTCGAGCAGTGGATCATCGAGCAAAGAACGAGTAGGAGAAGCGTTTCGACGGTCACCATTCGACTAAAAGCATAACGCTAGCAGAAGAAATGAAAATTGAACATTTCCAAGGAGGTCCGTCTTGGTGTTTTCGTTTCATGAAACGGTGCCATTTTTTCATCCGGACCAGGACCACAGTAGCGCAGCAACTTCCAGCGGATTATAATGAAAAGCTGGCCATCTTCCACTCCTACTGCAGCAAACACATCGCCGACAAACACATCCAGCCCAGCCACATCACTAACATGGACGAGGTGCCGCTCACTTTCGACATCCCGGTGAGTCACACTGTGGAGAAGAAGGGGACCAGCACGGTAGCGATACGCACAACGGGGTACGAAAAGTGTATATATATAAAACCCGCGCCCTATAATCAGGTGCGCCTTATGTGTGTTAAATACAGTAATGGCACACATAACTGAGACTGCGCCTTTAGTACGGTGCGCCTTATGGTCGTGGAAATACGGTATATATGTATAATTTGAGACAGAACAAAAGACAAAGCACAGATACATTTTATGCTAAGTTATGCTGCATTCAATGTATTTCTGAAACCTTCTGTAGACCCAATAGTCACTTAAACTTTATATCGACTCATATCTCTCTTCTGTTTGCCTTGGCCATCAGTTCCATCATTGCACTGGAGTCATAAAGCAAATAGCACCAATGATATGGAGATGGTGCAGGTTTCTCTCTTTGTGGCTTTAGTTGCTCCTTATTAGCCTTTTTTTTAAAGGAACAAATCAGAGCTGTGTACAGTGGCAAGCAATTTTCTAGTCTTTGCTCATACAGTCGACGTAAAATGCTTTGGCTAAAGTAAAAGTAAACAATTAAACTGATAGTTTGTTTAAAGTACAGCACGGAAGTAGCAATGGATGAAACTCACAGTGAGCTCTAGGCCCAGATGAAACAAAAAACCTAAGAAGTTCCTAAAACCAGTAGGAACATCTCACTGCACAGGCTAATGCAACCAGACTGGTGTTCCTAAACAAAGTAATGTTCTGTCTTACATGCACACAGATAGTAGATTCTAAATAAAATGATAACAAATAGTCCCTTCAACTAAGTCCCACTGTACTGCCAAAGCATTTTGTAAAAACATAAGGTTTGTGTTCCAAATCACAAATACAGGATTATATGCAAAATATCTATCGATCTATTAATAGATCGATAGATATCCTTCATTTATTTGTAGATTTCAGAACATTTACAGACTATTTACACAGGAAAATCCTTCTCAGACATTCCTGCCCTCTTCAGGAATGTGGAACAGTTGCTTCATGTCCTACATCACAACTACCACTGTTGTGTATTCGATATTCATCGTGAACTCTGTGTCTCAAAAAGCGCTACCCTTAGAGAATCTGATGCCTTCTTCATCGACGTTCCTTGATACTTTCATCCTCTCTTATGCTTAATTCTGGTGTTGCTAAGGAGTGTTGGTAACATCACAAGAAATATGGACGGACACACAAAATTCTCGTTTACCAGTTCAAATTCACTTGCATGATTATTGCCTGACTGTTGCCTCCCTGCTCAATTCTCATCTCCCGTCAGTTTTCTGTCTGGGATTTCTCCCACTGAGCTGAATTTCTCTGGTAGAATTTGTACCAGGCCAATGAGCAGAATGAAGATTTGTGAACGGTGACAGATTTTCGGAACTGATTTAGAAATGTACTCTGCCTGCAGTTTTAGCGGCGGCAGAGTACACCGTTACTCTGTGTTGGCCACGCTTACAAATATTGAACGAACATTAACAGCCATCTTGCTTGGGTGATTGTTTACAGCGCCGGGAATTTCCAGATCGATTCATAGCGCTGAATTGGAGCATTACAAAGGTCATGGACGAAAGTTAGCGATTTCGTAAAATTTAAAATCTCAACAGAGTCAATGTCTCCAGGAAGCAATCATTTCTCAATAGCCAAGACCTTCTGGACAAAGCAAAGCGTTGAAAAAGGAGCTGGTTTTTACCAGGATAAGGAAATGGTAACAACTTGTAAAAAAAAAAAAGTGGCTTAAATCTCACTAAGGCCACACCAGTTTTAGCTTAGATTCTTCTGCTGATTTTGACTCTTACCTTTGAGAACCCTTATCCTGGTGAGGTAAGCTATTGTTATGACTGATTTTTTTAAAGACTCGAGAAAGATATTTGGCCCTCTACACCACTGTGCTTCTATCTGAAAAAAGAAAAGCATTCACCCAATCCTATTTCCCACCAGTCAGAGTGGAGAGGCGAGAAACCCTAACCCTGTAGTGAGTTTATTATACCGAGAATCCTGTTGATGGGATCTGCGTCTTGTCCCAGTGGTCTGGAGAAGAATTTGCTGCAGGCTTTCTGCAGGAATAGATGGTGAGGATAAGTTTCACGTTGACTTAGTTGAACCATTTTAAAACATGGAGAACACATTCAGAACAAGAGGACTAATGAAGAACTGCTTTTCCTCAACCTACCTCACTTTCTTGGTTCGGACATCAGCGGCAGAGACGAACAGAGGACGTCTGCTCACAAGCCTCTTAGTACCATAATGCTTATTTGTTTGAATCATGTCTGAAGGGACAAAAAGACATATTAAACAAGGCGGCATTTATTATTTTTTATTCAATTTCAAATGTCAAAGTCTTGTGTTTTACCCTGGAAACTAAGAGAATAAGACTGGGAGCCAGCAGAGAACTCCACTTCGCTCTCATTGTCCAGAAACTTCTGCTCCAGAGTTTCACTTCTGATGTCTGATGATTTCCTTCCAGAGTTCTGCAAAACAGTGTTGGTGGTTCTGACTGAGTATGTAGAGAATCATATAGCTCTGATGTCCTCCAACAACATGAGCTTCATTTAATTCCATGGTTAAATAAAACTGGATTAATATAGACTGATGTAAAGATGGACTTTTCTAGCTAATTAGATGATTTTTATAAGGCAGTTTATTGGGGTGAGTACAAATTGTCGTTTTAGACTTCATTTGTAAATTAATGTAGGAAAAGACTGAAGTGCACCTATGTTTAAATAAAGAAAAAAATATATTATCAGTTAAAGCAAAAATAGTGACAAGGAATTCTATGTTAGATTAATTTTGTCGATTCCTCAAAAGGTTTCTAGTGGCAGGAATAATGTTTTTGTGATTTTTTTTCTTGTCCCTGAAAGCACCAGCAGTGGCCATTTTTACCCTGGATCACCTCAGCCGGCTCTGCTTGCTAAGGCATCGTGTCACTACTTGTATCTTCAGTACACACTCTGCTGACACATCGGCTTTTTCCTTGTTTATCTGCTGTTGGCCAACCCAGTTAAACATGGAGGAAGTGCTGTGCAGGTTTCTATGACATGGCATTGCTGAGGGCAAAGACTATAAACTTTGATTAGGTCATGTGTCCTCAACATGCCTGCTCAGACACTTGGACTGCAGTATTCCTGGGGCTTACAGTTAAATCAGCTACATTTAACATATTTTTTGGTGTTATTAATTTCATTTAATAAGTTCAAGAGTTTGGACCAACATTAGAAAACAATGACAGTTTAGTAGCAAGCCTTGTGGTTGATTCAGATGCAAACTTGCGAACCTTAGCCTTGGCCGCTTCTAGTTTGTTTGCTCTTCAAACAACTCTCCCAAATAAACCACACCACATAAACTTTAACATTCAAGATACTAACTGAAGCGTGTAGAGCCTGATATGGAGCTCTTGGGTTCTTGTGGTTTCTCAGGGACACTCCAAACTCAGAGCTTAGGGTTGGATGAGAGGAAAATGTAAAATGTTTCCCTAGTTGTGAACAATTTTTGCTGACTGAGAACAATGAACAACGGTTTGTAATAATACTTCCTATACTGTTGCGTGGTTACTGCTGTTCTCTTGCCGCCCTAGTGTTGTGTTAACTCACCTACATGCTCCAGACCAGCAAACTACCAAGGCCGTTACTTTTGCATTTGGCGGATGCTTTTCCTCTTACATTTTTTGAAAGCAGCTATGCTTTTTTTTTTTTTTTTTTTTTTTTTTATGACTGAACTGCCAATCATGGATACTTTCAAAACTAACTTTTCTCAATTCTGACTTTGAGCACAAAATGTGTTTGGATGTCATAGTAGGACTTTGTGTACTCACATCGGAACCGTACAGGTTCCACTTTCCAAACTCGTCCTGCCAGTACCAGAGCCACTCCGTGGTGTGGATGAAGGTCGGCTCAACCAAAGAGTTCACCGTAGTGAGCCGTCGCACTATGTTCTCTTCACGAGTCATGGTGTCAAAATGAACAGGCGGACTGCCGCTGCTGCAAACACAAAGCAATGCTTTAGTGAATCTGGAGGAAAAGACATACATTTTATATTTGTTATATATTTTGAGCGTGTTTGTCCATATTTATCTTAATTGCTGCAATCCTTTTCCATAGAAGAGTTGTGCAAAACATAATATTTCACATAACTACCATTTTAGCATGATTGTCATTTTAGCATAACTACAGTTTTAGCATAACTTCTGTTTCAGCATGAATTCCATTTTAGAATGGCTTATGGTTTAGCATAACTATTATTTTAGCATGAATTCCTTTTTAGCATAGCTTCTGTTGTGGTTTTTGTTGTTGAATTATGACTTTTGCATTTTGTTGATCCTTTTGGGCCACCATAAATACATAAATAAATAATCGACAACAACAACAACTGCTCAACGACAGACTCTGGCCTTAGAATTCAATATGGCTGCCCACACGGCTTATATATTCTTCTGCCATGTTTGGACAGAGACGGTTTTACTTTTAGTTAATAAAGTCACAATGGATAACATTTTCCCACACAGAGAAAAATGTTCCAAGTTGGACAATAAAGCATCTAACCTGTTCTATTCAAAAAAAGAGTGAATACTGCTCTGATGTTATTTTTAAAATTGCTGGATGGTACGATTTGGGAGAACCAGGAATCCCCAAACTGTGTATTAAATAATGTTTAATCACTTCTGAAGCTGCTACCCCCGCGACCCGACCCCGGATAAGCGGAAGAAAATGGATGGATGGATGGATGGATGGATGGATGGATAATCACTGCAGATAATTCCAGCACTGGCACTGATGTTACTAGTTTACACCTTGCTTGTTTTAAACTTATCTAATTCTAAAGGTGGCCTTCATGTCAAAATGACACTGGAAAAATGTATTTTTTGTGTGTTTTCATAAAAAGGTCAATTAAGAAAATGTAGGTATTTTTAGACTTCATCAATAGAATAAAGTTCAGGTTCTTTGAAAAGAAACATTTTGTTTTAGAGTCAAGCAAACGGGAAGCTCTGTAGCTAACTTTAAAGACGTTAGCAGCTAATTGTTAACGAGTTATGCTACTATTTGGAAATCATTCCACTGTTGTTTGTCACTCCTTCCTTTCTACACTCTACCAAGGAATCAAAATGTTGTAATAATGATTTAAGGAAGGCAAAGGCTTCTTAAAGGCTTTAGTAACTAGTAACGCATTGTCAACCCAACAAAAAGACTTTGCTAGCCAATTGTCAACTGGAGAGCTACTTTGTTTCTTACTTCTAAATAAGAGTCTCAAACAGGATGTGAAGCTGAAACCACTAAAACTTTAATTTGGGGCTCATAGCATCAGCTTAAATTGAATTCACCAAGAGAAGTAACATGCTGATCCAGACTTCACTTTAACGAGAAATATCATGGCACTGTCATATTGTAAGATCTTGTTACTCTCTTAAAAATATGATTTGTCAAGAAACTTGCATGAGACCAAATAAAAACAGCTAATTTTTTTTCCTTTCTGTGACAGCTGAGAAGAAGGTTTGTGCCTGTTAGAGCAGATTACCTGTACGTGTTGCCGGGATCACAGTATTCCTTTTCAATTGTCTCGTTATCGGGCAAGGCCTTCCACTGGCCTCCTTCCTGGACCTGCCATCTGTACGGCATCTTGTCGTGAGCTTTAAAACATTTGTCTGGAAAAACAACCATCAATAAGAACATCTGTGGCGAAACAAGGAAAGGAAACAGTTACCATGTCGAATGACAGGCAGTAACTTACCATCATGCTTGCAGTATCCTTTAATGAAGTACATGCACATCTCGGTTTTATCTAGTAAAAATAAAAAACACAAAATTAACTTTGGCTATGCACTTTGAAACATTATTTCTTCCTGTTCTATAGTTGGTGTATTTACCTTTGACAGGTTTGTTTTTTTGTCTGCCTTTCTGGTCATCTGCTCCATTTCCCTCTTGGCCACCAGGAGCACCAATCATTTCATCGACGGCGGACGCCCTTCGCAGCCCTGGTTGGTTGCCACCTCTCCCTTTATTCGCTGAAGTCCGATTGCGACTTCGACTGCGCTTTTTCCTCCTATTGCTCCTCGCCTCGGAGTCATCAGCGGCGGCAGAGACGTCACTGCTTGACGAATGAAAACTTGGCGGGGGACTTTTGCTTCGGTTGTGCAGGTTCAAGCCACTGAACTCACCCCAGATGTCACCAAAGGAAGTGTTTCGTAGCTGGGTGAGGTCGTTACCTCTGTTTCCGCTGCCCCCTCTGCTTCCCCTCTGGCCCCCGGTTCCTCTGAAAATCCTGTGGCCTGCTCTCCCTCTCCCTCGGTTCCACTGCCTCTGCTCCGTATTGAAACCACAGTCACTTCTTGAATCGAAGTCGTAGCCAGCAGCAGAGACGTCACTGCTGGATGACCTGAACTCTCCTTGCTCACTCTTGGTTTCAAAAACGCTGTCTCCAGTGACAATAGCCCACCATTCAAGGTCCCCAGCGAGGTCACTATGGGTGGCTGTTTCTTGCTGTCTGGAGTTTCCTCTATTGCCCCTGCTGCCCCTCATACCTCTACCTCTGGGCCCCCGGTTGCCCCTATTGCCACCTCTCCCTCTGTAGCCCGGCCTGCGACTTGAATTTGGCCCATCATTGGAGCTGTAGCTGCCCCTGTGACCCCTAACAGCTTCGCCTCTGTTATAGTGCCTCAACGCTTCTCGATTTGCGTAAACGGACCTCAACGAGCGAACCATGTCGTCGGGCACCATCTTATCATGCAGGATCTTCTTTGGCTGAAAAGCAGTAAAGTCGTGGGCTCTGGAGCAGCTGCAGCTTTGGGTCAGGGACTTCTCGCAGATGTGGAGTCTTTCACAAGCTACGCCGCTCGTACACCGGCCAAATACTCCATCACCGTTATTGTAATCATGACATATCTGGGGGAAAAGAGAGGAAAATGGTCAAATACAGTGAAATCGAGTATAATCGTTGCTGTTTCTGATGGGAAACTTCAAGAGGTGAGAAAGTAAAACCGTTGGTGGACTTACAGAAGGTAGCATGGTGGTGTCGCTCTGCAGCAGCAGCGTACACAGCTCCGCCCTGCTCAGGTCCTCCAGCTCATGTTCCTTCAGCAGATTTTGGTTGTAGTCAGAGTTCAGAACGTGGGGGAAACTGCAGCCTCTTCTGTTGGGGAAGAATACACAAAAATGAATAATGACCAATTTAAAAAGACGTGTTTATCAATTTTAAAACAATTTAGCCGATAGCCGATATTGTTTATGTTCTATAAATTTTTCTAACCTTATGGTAACACAAGAAAGTGACCACAGCACTTTTTGTGCCTCAGTTAAAAACCCCACATTTTGGGCAGAAATGATTCCTCAAATAACTCCGGTACCTCGATTACTAAAGTTTCGCGAGGCAAATTATCTGTTTGAAGATCTGAAGATGTGAAAACTGGAAATGTAGGATTGTCTGGTACTGTCCTGAACTGGTTCAGGTCTTTTTTGACAGACAGGAACCATTTTGTTTATGCTCATAATCCTAAATATGAGCAAAGAAATATCACTTCTGGGGTTCCTCAAGGCTCTATTAACGGCTTCTTTCCTTCAACATCTGTCAAACCAATCTGAGATGATGGGATTTATAAATACCTAAATTAATTAAATTAAATCAAACCACTGCACAACAGTTACATACATCCAGTCAGCATTGCCATTATAATTTCTATTATGCATAAGCATGCCATTTAATATTTCTTTCCATTTGTGTTGAATACTAATAAACTTGCCTTTCCTTGTTAGACACACATAAATTATCTATTGGTTCATATATTTATTTTATTTCATTTGTGCTCAACTTATTCACACTGTATCTAGATTTCTTGTTGTGGTTTTTTTTTTTCACAACACACAGCACCTTAGAAAAGGAAGGAACTTCTTCATACAGTGCTATATAGACAGATTTGGACTTGACCTTGAAGGAGGAACTGAATCTTTATTCCACATTATTTTCTGCCCTTGCTTTTGATGGGGGAAAATTTTACAGCTTTAAACAACGGCATGCTTGAATTTTGTCTGAATAAAAAACAACAACTGGAAGAAGGTAAACTACAAAAGAACATGTTGTGAAATTTGTGTGGTGATTGTGTTAAAATGTGAAATTTTGCCATGACACTTATTTTTGGGTCATAACTTTACATATGTTTAAGGAAAACTAAAGTCACCTTTAGTTTTTAGAATTGTGGATTTTACGATGCAACTGCTTTCTTAATTTTTGACTTACATTTTAAAAAGTTATTTTCCTGAGTTTGTTTGTTTATTAACTGTACCAACACACCACATTTGAATTTTGAATAGGCTTTAATCAATTGTGGCAACTGCTTATGGGCAGTGATGGCACTAGTGATGAATAAATTCAGTAAGATTAAGTGCCAAAATACAAAAATATTTGATCACCTTCACGTTTTTATGTGCTGTTAAGTTTATATTTTCAGTAAATATAAAAAAGGAAATTCAAAATGTCAAGCTCGTTTATATTTTTGATTATATAAATGGTGTTGCACTATACATAGAAAAGATCAAATAAAATGATTCATTGTTTTTCTCTTACTGGTTGGATCAGATCCAAAACACGCCTTTACTTTAACTATACTGCTTTGTCATAATAGGAGCAGGTAAAACTAGCTTCGACTGTAGAAAAGTCAAACAATTGCCCAATGATGTCACTGTTAACTTAGAGAAAGAAATCACAAACACGTCATTTAGAAACTCTACTTGGATTATAAAGTCATACAGTAATGTCTGATGTTTCTCGTGTACTCTCAGTCTTGTGCCACATCTTATCTTTTACCCCAACACGTGAACGCACCGCGGTTGACAAGGCCTTTGACCAGGAGAACTAATAACTCCAACTACGCCTTTTAGCTTTGACAGCGCTGGTTTTAACCGAATGCGAACGACGTGATGACCCCTTAAAGCAGCCTTAAAGTCACCAAGTTATTTACCTTTGTAGGAAGTGACAGGAGCCGGAGAAGAGGAAGTTTTTACACATGTGTAGCCCCCCGCAGGACCCCGGACAGTCTTTCTTCCTGCACAGTCTCAGGCTGGTCCTGGCCACCACTCTCTGCTGTCCATTACTGGAGCACAAGGCAAACTTGCTCCGGTTGGAGATCACCTCAGTCGTGGACTCCCCTGGGAAAAGGTTGAACATCAACTCCTCAGCGTCGACTGCTCCTTGATTAGCGCAGATGAACTGTAATATTTGGGCCTCCATGGCTCCTCCAGGAGCGGCTTCCGCCCTGAAGGCAAGAGGCGACTGAGCTGTGGTCGAGGAGCCGCTCGGTCCAAGAGGAGAAGGAAATGCTCGGTGTCGTTTCTGCTGATTGGAAACCGAAACTTAACTCTTTTTTTTTTAAAGGTAATACTGCAGTTTGCCACTTGAGGGCGGCATTGTGTAGCATTGTTTTTGTTTCAAGAGCGTTTTCCTGTGCTGTAAAAGTAAACTGTGGAGTCGGAAGAGTTAAAGGCGACGAAATGTCCTTAGTCTTTAGCCTTAAAAGAATCATTTCCTAACAGAGTCTCCTATTTTCCAATCTCCTTCAGTGCCAGATAATACTGACCTCATTCCATCCTAAATACATCCAGCTGTGTTTTTGAATTTAGCTTTGATTTTTTTTTCTGTTCTTTTATTTATTTATTTTTGTAATGATAAAACTTATGGATCTAGTGAAAGTTTTATTTATTTTTTTTTAAAAAGACGCTTTCCATTGTTTTTGTGCCCAAAATTGAGTTCCCGAACTGAAATATGTGAAATATGTTTGTTTTAAGAAGCTGGTGATAACTTTCATTGAGACTTGATGGTTTTCTTCATTTGAAACATTGTGAACTATTATTCACAGTGGATTTTGTTGCATTAAAACCACAAATGTCACTGTATTTTATGGGATTCATGTTTTTTGTTTATTTACACAAACAGTGTTATGTGCATTGAGGTCATTTATACTGATACGCTCAAATAAAACCCAATGCAACAGAACTTACTTTAGAAGTAAATAGTATAGAAGCATTTAACTGCCAGAGTTCGGAAATAAAAACAGGAAGGGCATCTTAAAACAAGAAACTTTCTAACCCAGATGAGATATAAAACCTGTAATAACAAGAAATGTTGTTTAAAAAAGATTTTTTATCTAATAAACCAAAACGTGTGAGAAATGTCTTAGTAAAATGGATGGAGAGTTAGAAGAAAGCTTTTTATGCCTTCTTAAAAAGTCATTTTCTGTCACAGAAACATAATTTCACATCTTGTTAAAATTATGTACTTTAATAAGAAAGTTTCTTGTTCCGTATCTCACTGCATTGACAAACCTTCTCATTTTAACAACATACTGCTCATGTATTCATTTCCTAGCTATGGAAGTTAAATGCTTCCATTAAAATAGAGTCCACCTGTGTGTAACATAACCTGTAAGCTTCAAAACTTTGCTTGAAAAATCAGCAGGGAGAAAGTTATTGACATGCCATCAGAGCTGCAGTAGAACAGCTCAGATCTACAGTTTAGACTAACCCAACCCAAGCTTGAGCTATTTTGTGAAGACATTTTAAATGGTCAGAGACATTCCCCCCCAAAAGTTGCACCTCTAACAGCAGCCAAGGTGGTTCTACAAAATAAAAAAATTGAAAACCATTCATCATTTATTGTCCACCCCACAGTTATTCTCTGCTTTGGGCTGGTCTTTCACGGAAAATCCCAGAAAAACACTGAATTTACAGATTGCGACATGAGAGGATGTGACAAAGTTTAGAAGGCGTGAATACTTTGGCAAACCGCCGTAGAACAAATGGAAATATGCAGACCTTGGAATGGATAGCAGTCTGCCATTTAATGATCCAGCACAAGCCAAGCAGTGAGTAAATGTTGTTTAGTTGTTCTCTTTTTGGATTTTTGTAAATAATTTGTCAAAAGTGTCCTACCTCGTACAACCTGCTTGATGTGTTACGTTACTCCAACATAGTGTAAGTGACGTTTGAAAAAACTATTTATGAATATTTTTGTGTGGTTGTTGCTCTTTGAACTGCTGGACTGCATGATGCTGTTCTCACCATAAGTAACATATATTGCATTATTTATTGCATACAAATAAAAAAAATAAATAAAATTGGAAAGATTAAACTCAATACAAAGACCTGCCCTGATGCATTGTGGAAAAAATTATTCAGAGTGGCGACACCCAATGGAGATGACGGGGTACAGCAGTCCATTCTTTTATTTATATGTTCATCCTTCATCTCGCCCCTTTTTAATATCAGTCACATATGACAACAACATCATAAAATTTTTCACTTTTACAGCGACTGTGGGTCTGTGGGTAGAGTAGTCATCTTGTGATGGGAAGGTTGTAGGTTTGATTCCAGCTTCCTCCTGCCACATTTCAGGCACTTGACCCCACAATCTACTGATATGCGTATCGGTGTGCGAATGGGTGAATGAGACTCTGTAAAGTGCTTTAAATGGTCAAAATGATTGGAAAAGCTTTTTGAAAGTCCAGTCCATTTACCAAATACAATGTATGTTTCTGGTTTGAAGTTATTCCTCCATACTTTCAGAGGGACAGTAAGTTATGTCAATGAAGTTTACTTCGCCTTACATTGCTTGTTAGGTGTGAAACTGACCAGTCAGGAAAAAAAACTATTTGCACATTTTCAGTGCCACACAAGTCCAAAAAATTATTAGCGAAAACCTGCAAATTTGCGGATTTTTTTCATAGAGATTACATAAAATATTCAAAAGAAATATTTGAATATTGGGAAAGTACCAAGCCGTAACTCTACTTAACACACTATTGGTTAGTGTTTGCAAAGCAATCGATCCAGGAGCAGCTTTTATTTTGGTATCTTCAAGATCAAACATAAGACACTGTCCCCTTCTGCGGTAGAGTAAAGATGGTTTCTACTGTGCATATTAGTGCATATCAAAGCTAAGTAGTTATGAATGCTTTTAGAGGAGGATCTCAAGTATTCGTAGTATTTAGCTGTTTGTGGGGGCTGAGGACCACAGCGGCCTGTGAATACAGTGGGTCTACTATAAAGCTAAAAACTATCTTTCCATCATCAATTAATGTTTAATAAATATTTCATAATTCTTGATGTTTTGTGGCGTGTCTTTGTGTGTGGGATTTCAGAAACAGGGGTGTTGCACGTGTAAAAACCACCATTGGGCCTCACTAATCTGGCCTTTGTGACAGAATGACTAGCAGAAAACCTGCATTAGAAGAAAGAATTTGCAGTTTGCCACAAGCCATTTCAGAGACATGGCATGCATGTGGAAGGAAGTCTTCTAGTCAGATGAGACAAAAGCTCATCTTCCATGCAAAACTCAGCACCCCAAAGAAAAATGGTGGTGGTAGCATCATGCTGTGGGAGTGCTTTTCTTCAGTAGGGACAAGGAAGCTGGTCAAATCCAATGGCAGGACAAATGTTACATACATTAGCTATTTTGTAACTTTGTGTTGTTTTGTCACATAAAATCACAAAAGAATACACTAAAGGGGCACTATTGTGCATTTTCCAGGCAAATAGTGCAAGTTTACAGCACAATGAAGTAATTGTTACTGTCAGTTGTTACAAAAATTCTATCTATATCAAATATGACCTAAAAGAAATTTGACTTTGTAATTTAAAACCTTGAAATTGGGCATCCGTATTAGCCTTTAAACTCTTTCTTTTTTTTTTTTTTACCAGTTTTTCACTGAGAAGCAGCTTAGATATTGAGCTCAACAGATGCGCTGTTCCACCAGGTGTTTGCTAATTGCTTCTGGCTAGTCTGAAGGAGCCGAGTGAGGGAGTTGCAGGGGAGAGGTGCCTTGTGAGGTGGCAGTTTGCAACTTGCAGCTCAGAGGAGGAGTTCCACCTTGAAGGCGGAGCTAGTCCCACCCAGGCGTTTTGCACAGCTGAATTGTTGCCATGGGAGATTAAAGGATTTCTCAAACATGCATAAAACAATCAAGGTAACACTCCACATATGTCTTCGATGAGGGAATAACATTATAACATGATGTAAAGCCAAAAAAAAAAAAAAAGTCGATTTAACATAATACTGCCCCTTTAAAATTTGTTACATTTTAACATGAGAAGTTCAGGTATCAATACTTTTGCAATGCACTCCAAGTCCAGTCATATTGTTTATACTTTTGCTGTTTAATTTCGCTCAGCAGGGTCTAATTAAAGTATAGAGGTTAAGCCTATTGTGTAACCGCATTTGCTTTAAGCTTTGATTTAAGGAGTAAATAGAAAACCAGTTTGTGTCAGTGTTTCTGTCTCGGCCTGTCGCTGTGTGTATGCGTGTGTGTGTGTGTGTGTGTGTGTGTGTGTGTGTGTGTGTGTGTGTGTGTGTGTGTGTGTGTGTGTGTGTGTGT